>JAKSZP010000056.1:0-259437 GCA_022478985.1 Massospora cicadina | reverse complement strand
TCTCCAGGCGGTGAAACAGCGTTCCATACTGGCCACACACGACACAGGATGAGTGTAAAGCGTTAGAGCGCTCAGCTGTACGATACACCCACCTCAGGCAGCGCCACACATGGGAGCGGACTTGAGGTAGCAACAGAGGATGGTGCACATATTTCCAGATATTTTGTTGGGTCTCAATAGAGTAAGGGATGTCCATCATGTCCAGGAAGTCCACCCTGGATAGGACATGGGGTCGAATGGGGATCACGCCATTGTGGATGGGTAGCCCCTGTACCTCTTGTGTGAACTGAGGAGAGGGGCGGCTTCTTTGGGTTGTATGTCCGCTAATACGAATTCTCCACTCAGCGCTCCGCATGGAGAGGAGGATTCGTTTGTAGTGGGTTTTAGTCCCGTGAGGACCTGTGGCCGATGTATGTGAAGCGAGGTATTTCATCAGGGAGTGGGGTTCGATGGATTGTTGAGGCTTAAGGCGCGGGAGAAGTTGGAGCGGGCTGCGCGGGACCAGTGTTGGGAGGGGAGTGTAGGGGTGGTGACGGCCGCAATCCAGGTACCCAGGATCTTGGCGGCATGGGCTTTGAAGTCAAGCAGGCCCATGACACCATGATGTTGAGGGCCAAACATGACCTCTAGCCACACAGGTGGAAGGCGGCCCAACCAAAGCCATCCTTGCAGCAAGGCGTAAAAGGATTTGTAGAAGTTTAGGGAGAAGGCGATTGTGTGGGCTCCAAACCAGGCTTTGGAGAGGAGCATGGAGTTGGCTAAAACAATCCTGCCAGTAAGGGAAGTAGGGTGGGCTCTGAGAGAGGTGATTCGCTTCGTCACGTTATCCAGAATACGGCACTCCATTATTGCTGACACATATCCACCTGCCTCCATCCTTACGCCCAGATGGCGTACTGGTCCTATGGTAGGACGTGGCATGAAGGGGAGCACCAGTGGGGCGGTGTGTTTTGAATTAGTAGGGCGAGGACGTGGGCGAGCAGATGGGCTGAGGTTGGGAACTAATTGCTGGGGTCCAGCAGTTCTGAAACTGACCAAGGATGATGATTTCGGTTTTGGAAGCGTTCAGTGCCACGTTGCTTACCCGGGAATACTCCTGGATGAGAGCTTCAAGCGCGCGTGCATCTTGATCATTAGACACCCCCACCACACAATCATCTGCGAACGCCATTATCTTGACTGGGGCTTGGCCTGGCACGTGGACCCCAGTGAGTTGGGCATTCACATTTCGCAGTAGTGGGTCAAGGCTGAAGTTGTATAAGAGTGGGCTGAGGGGGTCCCCTTGTCGCAAGCCCCTTTGAGGGCGGACTACTTCTGTTAGGAAGCCAGGGCCACGCACTGTCATTGTTGCAGATTCTGTGAGCAGCATTACCCAGTTGATGAAGCGAGGGGGTAAGCGGAATTGATGGAGGCAGGCCCTGAGGTATTCCCAGTTTACTCCATCATAGGCATTCTGTTGATCCAAAAATACTAGTGCTCCAGAGGCTGTGGACTGACATACATTAGCCACAGAGTGCACGTTATCCCAAATCAACCTTCTGGGTATGAAACCGAATTGTTCTGGGGAGATGGTGGCAGATGCTACAGCCCCTAAACGGTTAGCCATGTTTTTGTTAAAATTTTGGTGTCTGTGTTTGTTAGAGAAATGGGGTGCCAGTTGGCTAAGTCTAGCTAATCCCCTTTCTTGAAGAGTGTGACAGTGAAGGGCTCATGTCCTCCTGGTAGGAGGCGCATTTCCATCAGGCTTTAATTAAGTGAGGCGAGCAGCAATGGGGATATATATTTGAAATATTTTTTGTAGAACTCATATGGAATGCCATCTGGGCCTGGGCTTCTTTCGGTTTGGTGCACCACAAATTTCTGTCTATAATCGTTCAGAGTAATTAAATTCATTAAATCTGGGTATCAAAAAATGGAGTGGATGTGGGCTTGGTCGAGAAATTCCACCACTTCAGCTGGCTGATTTGGGTTGGAGCGGTACAACTTGGAGTAATACTGTTGTGTTTTGATTGCCACTTCAGCCGGTGTGTCCGCAATGGAATTATCTGATCTTTGCACCTGTGTGCAGGCCACACTCTGGCGTGGTGCGAAATATTTTTAAAGAAATGTGTGGTGCACTTGTCACCTTTTGTGATGCATGTGGCCCTGTACTGAACACAAACCCGATGTTTGTGTTGTCTTTCGAGTGCGTTGAGGTGGGCAGCTGCCTCCGCCCACTTCCATCCCCATGCAGAGCTGTATCCTGTAACTGGGATGTTGGACTCCAAGTGTGCCAATTCTGCCAGAGCGCGCGAGATAACCACTGATGTGGCTCATGAGCGTCTGGAGGAGAGATGGCGGGAGTGGCAGATGGTGTCATTTTTGAAAGTTGCCCATGTGGAAATGGGGTCCGCGCAAGACTGTGCAACAAACTTTTTTGCCATAGTTGCCTCTTCTACCCACGTGGAAAATCCTGGCAAGCGAGCTCGGGGGGGGGGCAGATTTTGTACCAATGTGGGGCCTTAGCAGCTGTGATAGGTAGGTGGTAGGTTAGTGAGACCAGTCGATGGTTGGAGAATTCCAATTTTGTTGTCTTGAAGTGGGAGATGTGGGGTTGGAATTTCGCCAGCATTAGAATAATGTCAATGCGGGTCATGGACCTTAATTGGCCATTGTGGACATGGGGCCATGTCATGTTTTCGAGCAGCGGGGCATGCCGCACCAGCGCATCCATTAACCTGAGGGTGGCCTTTAGAACGCGTAGTTCTACATGACCCTGGGGGGAGTGGGGTGAGGAAGGCCACCAGTCCATTGGTGTGTTTAGCCAACAGTTCATATCGCCAACTATGAAGGAGTCTGGGGGTAGCAGGAGGGATTTGACTGACGAGAAACATTCCCAATGCTCACGTGCACCTTTTGGGGCATAGATGTTGACAATTGCATGTTCTATGTCAGCCCACAAGAAGGTGACAACAAGCACTCGGCCATTTAGGAATGTTTCTGAGGATAAAAATTTGAAAAAATTATTTTTCCGAATTAGCACCCCACAGTGCATCAAACAAAAGGATAGGGATGGGAGGAGCATTGCTTTCCAAGCTTCCTCGGAACCTCGTGGACAGTGGGACTCCTGGATGGCCAAGTTATCTATGGGTAAATTGTGTTGTAAAAAACTCAGTTTCCTAGCCTGGGATGGGGAGGCCTTGAGTCTGGTGATATTCAATGTCCCTATGGTGAAGGTTTCCCCCTCGCACCTTAGGTGCGAGGGGTGGGCACCCAGGCCCACCATCCTCTTCTAGCTCACCGCGGGCCTTCACAGCATCATGGGTGTTAGCAGCAATGCTATCAGAGTTTTTGTTGATTTTTGTGGAAAGAGTCGCGTTGGCTTTATCCTTTGCTTTTTGATTTCCCAATGTTGGACGAATTTTTTGCGGTGCAGGTGAGTTTGGTGCACCGTTGAGCGGGTCAAAAAAATTTTTCAGTTGGGATGGGTCCCAGTCAGTTTCAACTGGAGCTTGGGTGCAACTATTGGGTGAGGTCAAATCTCCCATTGGATCCTCAGATTGAGTGGCCCGCTTGGCATGGGCTTCCCAATCTGATAGGTTGATGGATTCCCAAGTTGCTTCCGCCGCGAAGGTCTCCATGTCCTCCTGGGGTTGTGAGTGTGGGATAGCGGTGGTGGCTTTGGCCGCTTCTTTGGCCGTGGCCCTATGGGCCTGCTTGACCTTCTTCTGCTCTTGTGGGGAGATAGGCTTTACCAGTAGGTAGCAGCCTTGTGCTCCCCACGGGAAGGCCTCCTTGGTGCTTGTGGTTGGTTTGTAGTGCGCCTCTCCACTGGCCATGGCTGCTGAGGGGTGCTCTTAGTATGTGACGCCCTCCTTGATGGGGCATGCATGTGCCTTATGGCCGAACGCATCACAGTGGGTGCAAATGGGGGCGCGCTGTCCACGGTCACCCGGAATGGGTGGGTGGTATGCCCTGTGATATCAATAAAAGTGGAGTGCAGGATCTGGGTTAGGTCCTTCGTGATCTCATCAGTTGGGGTCAGCACTGCGATGGCTTTGCAGGTGCACAGGTGTGGCATCAGCGTGAAGCGTTGAATTTCAAAAGATTGTATTTTGCCATATATGGTGAGACCATCTTTCAGGTGTTGTTTTAACTTGTCACATTTTACCGTAGTAGGCAAGAAGTCAAATGTGAGGAAAATGTGGTTCAATTTTGTCCATCTGGTGCGTTTAGTTTTAATGATCTATTGCCCTTCAGGGAGGTTGACCACTACGCGCACCGCTGCAGCCTCATCTGCTGCCATTTTGCTTTTGAAACCTAGGTCTAGCCAACCGCGTGACATGGAGTAAGGTGCAACGTACACCGCAGTCAGGAAAATTGTGTGTATATCTTCACAAAATTTCTCCATAAGGCCGTTTTTTGGATGTCCAGAAACACGTGGACTCTGAATTCCACCGACGAAAGTGGCTGGGAGTGTGGCGTGTTGATGTACTGGTTGCATCGTGCTTGCCATACGAGTATCTCTGGGGAAATAGTGACCGTCAGTTTCTTAGTATTTTTGTCAATTTCGCTGGATTCTCTGGGGCTTTTTCGAATGTTGGAGGCCGCGGGCCTTCCACCTGCTCCTCTTACCTTGCTTGCCCAACTGCTCCCTGACATGGGCGCAGACTAATCTCCTCTGTGAGATTATCAAACTAGATTCAGTCTTGAATTGAATAGGTTGCAATATTGATTGCAACGAGAAAGAAAAGTTCCTTGGCTGAAATATATATTAAATCGTTACCCCGCGGGTTTGTCTTGCCTAAAAATAACTCCCAACCGTCGTTCAGCCAAAGTGAAACGAGTTTTCCAAGCTTTGATAGGTCAAATTTAAATATTCCCTACTTTAGATATTACTAAGCGATTCTGAAATTAGCATTAAATTCCCTTCAACCCTTTATAAAGTTTAGATAATGAACAGTAAGATATCAAGAAGGTTTTATTTTTTCTTACCCCACGCCAACTCTAATAAAATCATATAAAACCCAGAATTCATTTATTAGAGTTTTTTATCTTTATTATCAAAAACCATTGTGAAATTTAGCGGAGAACAGCACCATCAAGCCAAAAATTAGCTGGATTCCAGAAAGTGGTGCTCACTATAGGGACCCTGTTTACCACAAAAATCATCTAGAAATGGAGGCTTTCAAAGAGGGTATACATCCAACTCTTCCCCTTTCAAATGAATCAAGAATAGGTGCCCTAGAAAAGAAAATAGCAAGCGCTATACCCGTCTTAAAGAGCTTGAGCAGCGCCACTAGAGCCCTCTCTTAAAGACAAGTACACCACCGGTGAAGGGAGCATTGCTTCATTTGTGTATGTTTACTTTTCTGCCATCCAAGGCGCAACTGATAAGCAAAAAACAACACTTTTCTTTGCTTAAGTCGCTTAGCATAAGAAATGATAGTCCCTTATATGGACACTCTGCAGACATGGGAAGAGATTAAGGAGGCTCTTTTGGCTATATTTGGTTTAAATCATAGTCTAAACAGGGGTAAACAGGCCTTTATGCGTTATAGCATGTATGAAATCGAACTGACTGCTGCCTTTGCTGAGCAGTTTTACCTCGCTGCGCAGAGGAAGTCAACGCCTTACATGTTAACCCTTGATAATGCCATCGCAGCCATGGTAACTGGTTTAGCTTCCCCACCCTCTCTAGCCAGGCATATCATTTTAGTGAAACGCAACTTCAAGAACATCTGCAACATAAAGAGGCTCTTTTAGACGTTGCTGTTTTCCATACATGTGAAACAACAAATAAAGCTTTGGTGAAACCTCCTTTTCTAACCATTGAGGTGCTTTCGCCTGTATGACAGTTTGGGTTGAGCCTACCTGTGGCTATCCACCCTGTGAAAGCTGCTCCATCAGTGCGAATTATAGTATATATCACTCCCTCCTGTAGTTCTAAGACCTTTAATGCAGTTAATACCGTGTTCACACACAAGCTCAATAAAGCCGATGTGCCTTCCCCTCCAGCAAGCTGGTAGTTGAGCGCCCTAAGGGTTTTCCCTGTGACAATAAAGGGCATGCTGGAAAGACGTATGGTCAGAAGATAGCTACCTAACCTCATGTGACTGTCTCCCCTACATCAATTGCGACATCCCAGTTGTTGGGAATTCCCCTGGGATGAATCTGAGGGGTTACAATGATGTTGGTTTCTACATGTTGGGAGCATCTGTAGAAGTGGAGGTCCCTGATCGATTGAATGCTGAAAGGAGCAGACAAGACCACCATACCTGAGTAAACGTACCTCAAGAAAATTCTAGGGTGTATTAATATTGATACTGCCAGAGATGTCATTCAGAGCTTAGTTGGCTTAATTTAACTTCTTCAGCGGGTCCATATCATAAAATCCATACTGGATAAATATCCTGAGACTGCTCATAAACTAACCTCCACTTTCTGGCTCAAGGAGGTCTTGGCCCTGTCTTCTAACTTTATAGGAACACTCACCAAGGTTGAAGTAATCATTCAAAAAAGTCCAGGTAATGGCCATCCTGGATACTGGATCACCAGTTAACGTAATCTCCACTGAGGTCATAAAAAAGTTAAAGCTGGCGCCTGACTTGGAGTAAAATTAAGAATTTGGAACTTCAGGCCCAAATAACACCCGTGCTGTTGGTGCATACTATTCTCATTCCATTCATAATGGGAAGCTTATTATCAGCCCCGGCAGCGGCCTTGGACAATAACATCTATGATATGCTCATAGGTACCCAGCTTATGATTGATTAAGAGGGAAAAAATCAACATGAAGCGATGATTCTTCTCATTAAAAGCTACAAAGTCCCTTTATTCTTATCCAATAAAGAACCCAGTAAGAATGATACTCTTACCTAGTTGAATACCCCTTTACACTTTGCCTTTACATTATACTACCTTGGGGGAAAATAAAAAAGGTTTCCTGATTCAGTGAATGCTAGGGATGGTATCCCAGTCTATGCTGCAGACGAGTCCTTGATTAAGACTGGCGATCAATGAGTGGTTGACATAAAAATCGCGCTCCAAATCTCACACCCCTGTTTGTTGTGCCTCATAAGTCTTGAGGGCAATAGCCCCTTGGAGCCTTGGGTATTGCCTGGGATATTAGACTCATCCTACCATAGGCCTATTAATATCCTTTTGGGAAACCTTGCCGGCAAGGTCATGGTTATAAGAAAACACCAGGAGATTAGCAGAGGTTTATTAATCCCAGTTGAGGACATTGAACGTATCCACTCCATTGGCTCTATGATGGATATGGGCTTGCAAACGGATAACCTGGTATGTACCTTACCCAACGTCCATATCTCGGATGAGCTGACCCCAGTCTAGCTGGAAAAGGTCCATACTTCACTAAAAGGATATAGCGACATATTCTCGAAGTCAGATACTGACTATGGCCACATGAAGGCCAGGAGAAATTCCATTGATGTGGGTAATGCCCATCCTATTAGGTCCAAACCTTACCGTAATTCAAAGGTGGAAGAACAGCAGATGAGGACGGAGCTCCAGCTATTACTAGACGTAGGATTACTTTTTCATTTACAAAGCATCTGTTATTCCACCCTTTTTTGATAATTAAAAATATAATGGAGGTCATCAGGTAGTCAAGGAGTACCTCAAATTAAATAACCTCAGAAAAGGTATAGCTATTTTATCCATACATTGTTGACGCCCTGGAACAACTCTGAAGATCTTACTTCCTCTCCACTATGAACTTGGCTCGTGGCTATTAGCAAATGGACATCTCTCCCCAAGATCAGAGAAATGCGCTCTTATTTGTAGTGAGGGTCTCTTCCAACCCATCCTATTAATTCAAGGGTTGTACAACGTCCCTTCAACTTTTTCAGTGTGCTATGGTTCACATCTTGCAGGATTTAAAGTTAAGTTGTGTCATCATCCAACTTGATGACATCATGTTGTTCTCATAAACCTTGAACAAACATCTTAATCACCTGAAGGAGGTGTTTCAACGTTTTATGAGTCCAAACATAAATTAAAGCCCTCTAAGTGTACCTTCTTCCAAAGAAAATTGTATTTCCTTGGCCACTCCTTTTTCAAGAGGTAATCCAACCTATACTAAGATAAGGTCAAGCAATCTAAAAAACGCCACCCCCTAAAAATGTACATGATTCAGGTATTTCTCAGGATGATGTGATATTACCATCAGTGCATCCCTAAGTTTGCCCAGCTCAGTGAGCCTCTTGTCCGCCTATTGACCAAGAATACCCCTTTTCATTGGGGTGTTAAACAAAATCCGCTCTTGAGAAGCTGGAGAAACTGCTACAACAACGTCCTATCCTGAGGTATTACTGATTATGGAAACACTTTATCTTGGTTACTGACACCTCGGACTATGCTGTTGGTGCCATCTTAGCCCAATTGTTTGAAAACTATGTAGATCATCCTGTATCCTATTTTAGTAAGATGCTGTCAAAGGCCTAATGCAACTATAGCGTAATGGATAAGGAGTGTCTTACTGTTATGTTATCTCTAAAGCATTACCGCCCTTTCCTGTATGGGACCACCTTCACTGTGGTTACATAACACGCTTCTGAAATGGTTACAGATAATGAAGGATCCTATTGGCCGGTTAGCTTGCTAGGCTCTATAAATCCTGAGTTGAGACATAAAGATAGAACACCATGGTGGAACTGTCACATGAACGTTGATGGGTTAACTTGGCTGCCAGTACTTCAATTGGATAATAGCTATGCGGAGAGGTGATATGAGCTCTCAATGACCCCCAATGAGAGGGAGGATGAGAATGATTTCATACATAAAATGTTAACCCAGCACTCCCGCAACATTAAAGTGGAGAGTGGAAAAATGTACAAGTAGGTGGAGGCAAAGTGGCACCCTTACATTTGGCTCTCAGAAAACATATCTGCTTTCCTGGAAGCGTGCTCCACCCTCGGTCATGGATGAGCAAAGAAACCCTATGAGTGGATTAAGGATTGGTACTATTTAGAAGGAATTATTGAAAAACATGTCAAAGCCTTAGATGCCTGCCTCACATGTAAGAAGCAATCTAGTTTCAAGATTAGATATCAATATCAACCAACTACCCCTCAATAACCGTTCCACACCATCAGACTAGATGTAGTTTCTTCTTACAGACTACTGGTGGAAAAAATTTATCCTAGTAGCCTTTGACCACTCTAATAAATAGGTTGAAGTCGTGGCTCTCCCCACCCAAATGTACAAGGTCACAGCCACATTTTTACAGAAAACCTTTTCCACTCTTCATGGCTGTCCTTAAGCACTACTCTGCGACAATGGTAGGAACTTTACCTCTAGAGTAGTCAAAATCCTGGCCACATCCATGAGAGCCCAACAGCTTTTCTCAGCTCCATATAATCACTCCACCAATGGGACCATTGAAAGAGCAAATGGAACTTGATTTTCATCTGCATATAATGGCCTCCTCTGATCCACTACACTGGGATCAATTCCTACCAAGTGCTCTTATGGCTACTAGATTAGTTATCACCAAATATTAAAAATATCACCTTTCCAAGTCATTTTAACGGGAACCAGTAATACCTGCCCTCTTAGCTTAGTATATATTCTCTTCTAGATATGAGGAACCCGAGAAAGCCAAGAGAAGATTGGCTCAGCGCATCATCCAGCTCCAATCTGAGGTTATGACTAATTTAGCAAAAATGGTGACTAAAGAAGGGCATCCTGCCAAAGAGCTTCAAGCCCCTACCTACATTCCAAGTGTCTGACCTAGTTTTGTAATATCATAACCGCATCACACCCAGAAGTGGTAATATTGAGACAATATGGAAAGTCCCTTTCGTCATCACTTACAAGAGAGGTGCAGAGTAATCCATTAAATCTTTGGCTACAGGGATTATCATTAACCGGGTACATGGCTGATTCCTATGGCCCTATTCTCCCCCAACATTATTGAGGGGTGTGATGTTGGACAATTGCCCTCCCAGCTCCAAGAAAAGAATGTTAAGTCAAAATAGGCCAAAAGGGAAATGTCAGCATTTAAAAGTTTGCAATTGTGATAGAAGAGTTTCAAGCAATAATAATGATATTATTGACCAAAAGACCCTGGTCAATTCTTTGTGGAACCCTACAAATCAGGTAACACTTTTACAAATACTATATGGGCAAATAGCACAAACTCAGGCAGTCAAATTTCCCTGACCACATGGGGAACCCAGGGTGTCCATTGGAGGTTTCTTCCCAAGCCACGTCTAGTTCAAAGTAAACACCTAAGCGGGGACCACCCCTTATAGGCTGGGCGGGGGACCCCCAAGCTGCAATAGTTTTTATATATGGGATTGACTGAAATCTATCAAATTGTTACCCCACAGGGTCTTCTTGCCTAAAACTAACTCCCTGTCTGTCATTTAGCCAAAGTGAAGTGAGTTTTCTGAGCTCAAATAGGTCAATTACATATTTCCTAACTAGACCATACTAAGTTATTCTAAAATTACCATTAAATTCTCTTTCACTTTTGATACAGTTTAAGTACTGAATGGTAAGATATTGAGATAATTCGTTTTTCTTTTCCCTCAGCAACACTAATAAAATCATATAAAACCAGTTTTTCGTTTATTAGTGTTTTTTATCTTTACTATCAAAAACACATTTGGTGAATCCAGTGAAGAACAGCACATGTGAGCCAAAAATTAGCTGAATTTTAACAGTTGTCATGTGTACTAGTGTACCTTGACGATATTAATGTTTTCAGCTGCACTTTTGACAATCACCTGGAACACTTAGAGGAGGTTTAAGAGGGCTAGAAGCTGCAAACTTGAAAAACAAGCCCAAAAAGTGCCGGTTTCAAAGATCAGCTGGAATACCTTACCTTTGTAATTGACAAAGTAGATCTTCAACCCAAACTGTAAGTTAAATGCCATTTCCCAAATCTATAGCCAAATCCAAGCGTGATATTCAAGTATCGTTAGGCACAATTGAGTACTATTGCCAATTTATTGCTGATTTCACACAATTTGGAGAGCCGTTTTTCTATCTATTTAAGAATAAAGTCCCATTTGACTGTACTCCAGCTTGATAAAATGCATTTAATAACACCATCAGTATTTTTGGTCGCACCTGCTCTTTGATACTTGGACTTTAATTATGAATTATTGTCCAGCATAATTCATCACATATGGCAGTGTGGGGATGTATAATCTCAGAAGGGGAAGATGGCGAAGAAAATCCAGTTGCCTTCACTAGCCAGACATTTAATGTCCACAAGAAGGAATCACACGGTGATGGAACAATAATGTTTAACCATCTATATGCTTGCGACCAATTTTGGGTCTACCTGCTTGGCACTCGTTTCAAAGTTGTTACTGAACATGCATCCATAAGATGGCTGAATAAATTAAGAGGCTGAGGGTTTATTAACCCGCTGGGCACTAAAGCTTCAAGCTTATGACTACATAATTGAGCATCATACTGTGGTAAAACAATAAAATGCTGATTACTTCTCTGACTGCCCATTATTGCAACACTTAGTATGGCCGCAGATGAGTTGTTTAAGAAAATGATCAGTGGTGATTACCATGGTGAGCCTGAATCCGTCCAAAAAAATTTTATTTAACTGAGGCAAGCCAACCAGGGGATGGGCAAAACTGGAATTGTGTGGCAAAGGAGGGGAAGCGAAGACAGATAAAATTGGGCACCCCAGGGTACTCAGGTTACCCCTGTTGCCAGCGGGACTGCCAGGTATGGGGTTGGTGTGCTATTCCAAGGGGTTTCTCCCACTATGGAGCAGGTGTAAAGGAAGGGGACTGTGTGGAGGAACCAGAGTGGGAATCACGATTCTATGAGCGCCTGTTGTCTTGGCCTCATATATCCATAGATCCAGGCTTGGAAGTGCTCCAATAAGTGGACGTGGAACCTGTTGATAACCCCATGGATGGTTGGGACCGTGCCCTTGAACGCATCTAAGGTAATGGTGTGGATTGTCCACATTGCAATGGTTATTATTAAGAGGAGGGGAGATGGGATTGGTGACTCAATCTGGAGTGCGAGGAGGCTCTTTGAGATAGAAAATTCCCTGTTCGTTTTGGGCTTAAGCAGGCGCGCGACTTCCTGCCATATGGCTTTGGTTGAGGTCATGTTTCTAGGCGGTGATGTAGGAATCCCTCCCCTCCACATACTGCGCAGGTTGCATGGAGGGAATTGGAGCGGTCCGCCGTCCTATAGGTCCTTCTCAGACAGCGCCAGGCGTTGGCTCTTACCCTCAGCTGTAGAAGTGGGTGGTGCGTCATTCTCCACACTGTCTTCTGTGTGGTTAAGTTGTAGGGGATGTCCAACGCATCTAGGTATTCGATTCTAGCAATGGTTGGGGTCATAGCAAGCATGTCTCTCTGGGGGTGGTTTTCTGGATTTCTCAATTTGCTGTAAGGGATGGGTTGTCCCCTTCCCTGCACAGTGCCAGTGTTCTCTACGATCCATCCCATGCGGCGGATGGTTCAGAGGATGCGTTTGAAGTGAGGGGGGTTCCATGCGGGCCCATTGCAGTAGGGTGTTTAGCAAGGTATGATAGTAGTCTGGGTGGGCTATGTGGGTTGGTTGATTTGAGCGCCTGTGCGAAATTAGTCCTCGCTGCCCTAAACCAGTGTTGTTGCGGGAGATCTGGGGCAAGGACTTCCTTTATCCAGGTACCCAGGATGTGGTTGGCGTGGCTCTCAAAATCTTTTAGTCCCATGCCTCTAATTGAGCGTGGGCCAAAGAGTGTTTCCATCTGTATGGGAGGATGGGATCAGGGCCACAGCCAGCCCTGGATGAGTGCGCGGATTGAAGTTATAAAGGTGGGTGAGAAGGCGATCGTGTGGGCAGGGTACCATAATATTGGGAGGATGAGTGAGTTAGCAACTGTTACTCGCCCCATTAGTCCTGAAGATCTTCCCTTGAGGGAGGCGACGCGGTTGGATACCCGCTGTAATAGATTGTTCTCAATTGTCTCATTGGCATATCCCCCTGTTTCCAGCCATATCCCAAGGTGGCGGACAGGAGTGGTGGAGGGAGGTGATGAAAAGGGTAAGATAAGTGGGTTTTTCCTTCGTATAGGGGTTTGAGGTTCAGATGTTGTAGCCCAGTTGTTAGTGTATTTTCCTAAGAGAATTATTTCTGTTTTACTTTTGTTGAGCGATGCGTTGCTCGCCATGGAGTATTCCTCTAGGGTGCGTTCCAGCAGTCAGGATCATTGTTTTTAGCTATACCTGCCACGTAATCATCAACAAAGGCCAGTATCTTGACTGTTGGCTGGTATTGTGCAGTTATGCCCATGAGGCGTGAGTAAGTTACGCGGAGGAGTGGATCAAAACTGAAATTATACAGCAGTGGGCTGAGGGGGTCCCCCTGTTTGAGTCCTCTGTATGGTATGATCCTGTTAGTTAGGAAGCCAGGGCCGCATACAGCCATGGTTGCAGATTCTGTGAGGAGCATCGCCCAGTTTATGAATCTGGGTGGGAGTTTGAAAGCGTTTAGGAATTCCTTTAGGTATGGCCAGCTAACGCGGTCATATGCCTTTTCCTGGTCTAAGAAGACCAGGGCTCTAGTTGCTTTGGACTGACATATGTTTGCAACAGGGTGTATGTTGTTCCAGATTGAGCGCCCCGGTATAAACCCAAACTGGTTGGGTGACAGGACGTTAGAGGGTATTGAGCCTAATCTGGCTGCTAAAAGTTTTGTTAAAATTCCTTGTCTCAGTGTTGGAGAGTGCAATTGGACGCCAGTTGGCCAGTTCCAATTTGTCACCCTTCATATACAGGGTTATGACATATGATTCATGGCCACCAGGTAGGAGGCGTGTTTCCAGCAAGCACTGGTTCATAGATGCAACGGGGAGGGGGCAATTTGCCGAAATAATTTTTATAAAATTCGTAGGGTATCCCATCAGGCCCTGGGCATTTTGTACGTGGTGCACCGCGGATTGTATCCTAAAGCTCCTCCCATGTAATTAGATTTAGTATATTGCAGTCTGGGGGTGTGCTTTTTATTCCGGCGGTTTTTATAAATTTTGTGATCTTTTGTGGGTCTGTTGGAGTATCGCGGTCTAATTCAGTGTAATAGCAGTGTACTTCCGCCTTGACCTCCTCAGGATCAGTTGCCATGGTGCCGTTGGTCTTGCAGACCTGTGTGCACGCGGGCTGGTTGCCACGGGAGTGGAACTGGCAGAAGAAGTATGTCAAACATGTATCGCCTTCCTTTATGAACTTACCTTTTTTTCATACTTTGATTCTATTTTGGTGCTCAAAGATGAGCGTGTTTGGGCGGGCGGATACTTCCGCCCATTTGCATCCCCAGTTGGGGCTATAACCAGATCTCGGGGTGTTTAGCTCAAGGTGGTCCAGTTCCACCAAGGTACGCCTGATTGTGGCTGTGTCAGCGGTGTACTTATGTGATGCAATATGGTGAGTTTTATTAATTTGTTCCTTTTTGATATTTGCCCAAGTTACAATGGGATCCAAAGTGAATGGAGCTGTGAATTTTGGGTTCGTGGCCTTGTGTTTGACACAGTTAGATATTTTGGGCAATTTTATGTTTTCTGGGTGTAGCTTCCTCAAGGGCGACGCCTGTGTGAGGGATTGGGTTGGCGAGAGCTGCACCAAAACAAGTCGATGGTCAGAAAAATTAATTTTTTGTTGTAAATTTGGAGATGCTTGATCAGTGGGATTGTGGAATGAGGATGTGATCAGTGTAGCTCATCGATATTAGCGCTCCCTACCATATGTTGGGACGTGTCATGTGTAAGGAGTGGTGATCCAGGGGGAGGGCATCCTGTAGGCCAAGGGATGCAATCATTGCGCGGAACTCAATGTGCCCCAGTGAGTATCCCCTAGGGTTAGGCCATTGTTCCATGTTGGGGTTATCCCAATAGTTAAAGTCGCCCAACAAGATGGTATCTGGTGGGAGGATGAGTGTTGGAACAGTTTTGAGGAATTGTTTTCTCTTGGCTGCAGTGCACGGTGCATAGATGCATGCTATTGAGATTGTTTCCTCTTGGCATTTGATCGTTGCTACCAGGATGCAGCCATGAAGTTATGACGAGGAGTTTATAGTATTTTAAACCTTTGTTATTTTTGATGATCACCCCACAGTAATATTTCCACACCGATTGTATTGGGGAGACCCTGGCTGACCAGGATCCTTCTTCCCCCTGTAGACAGTGGGTTTTTTGGATGGCCAAGATATCTACAAGGGGTTTTTGCAGGAAGTTCAGCTTTTTGTCTTGGGACGTTTGAGCCCTGGCTCCTGTGATGTTTAGCGTCCCTATTGACACTGAGGTGCCCGCGGCACCTGAGGAGCAGTTGGGAGGGCCCTCTGGCCCTAACCTACCATAGCTCATTCTGGCCATTCTCTACATCTGTACTACAACTCTCTCAGTGATAATGTCAGTTCCCTTGTTCTGACCTGATTTTTCGCGGGAATTGCAGTTTTTGGAATTTTCATTATCTTTTCCCACATGTGTCTCATGATAATTCAATGCGTGGTGCTGATTGGATTCAATGATTTTGAATTTATTGCGGGGAAGACTGACCAGTGGATGAATACTTCCAAAAGTAAATACAAAAGAAAACGAAACTCAGTAACAGTGAAGGCACCCCAGAGAAGCGATGCTATCTCCTGTTGCCAGCGGGAAAGCCACTATGGGGAGGAAAGGGGAACCTGTAAAGGGGCCATAACTACAATTGAACATGTGTGGAGGAAGAGGTCCGAATTGATGAACCAAACTGGGAATCAGGAGGAGACCAGCTGACGGCGACGCAGTGGAAGGTACCCAAACATCCACGCTTGAAAGTGGTCCACCAAATGGGATCGGAATCTGTGGACAGCTTCTGGGAGGGTGGGGGTGGAGCCTGCAATGGCATCCAAGACAATCGTGTGGATTGTCCACATGGCGATTGTGATCACCAGAGCACGGATGGAGGGTGGAATAGGGGATACCATGGATATAGCAAACATATCTCTTGACAGACCGAAGGGATGTGCCTGATCCTGGCCAAGCAGACGTTGAACTTCGCGCTATATCACTTCAGAGGTAGGGCACTTCTCCAGGCGGTGGAACAGCGTTCCATACTGGCCACACACGATGCAAGATGAGTGTAAAGCGTTAGAGCGCTCAGCCGTATGGTACACCCGCCTCAGGCAGAGCCACACATGGGAATGGATACGAGGCAGCAACAGGAGGTGGTGTGCGTATTTCCAAATAGTCTTCTGGGTCTCAATGGAATAAGGGATGTCCATCATGTTCAGGTAGTCCACCCTGGATAGGACATGGGGCCGTGTGTGGATCAAGCCATCTTGAATGGGTAGCCCCTGTACCTCCTGTGTGAACTGAGGAGAGGGGCGGCCTCAATGGGCTGTGTGTCCACAAATACGGATTCTCCACTCAGCACTCTGCATGGAGAGGAGGACTCGTTTGTAGTGGGGTTTATTACCGTGAGGACCTGTGGCCAATGGGTGGGAAGCCAGATATTTCATCAAGGAGTGAGGGTGTGATGAATTGTTAAGGCCCAGGGTGTGGGAGAAGTTGGAGCGGGCCATGCGGGACCAGTGTTGGGAGGGGAGCGTAGGGGCAGTGACAGCCACAATCCAGGTGCCCAGGATCTTGGCAGCATGGGCTTTAAAGTCGAGCAGGCCCATGCCACCATGACGACGAGGGACAAATATGACCTCAAGCCGCACTGGCGGTGGGCGGCCTGACCAGAGCCATCCTTGTAGAAGGTCATACATAGATTTGAAAAAACCTGGGGAGAAGGCGATGGCGTGGGCTCCAAACCAGGATTTGGAGAGGAGCATAGAGTTGACTAAAACAACCCTGCCAGTAAGGGAAGTAGGGTGGGCTCTTAGGGAGACGATGCTCTTCATCACGTTGTTCAGAATATGATTTTCCATTACTGCTGAGGCATACCCGCCTGCCTCCACCCACACGCCCAGATGGCGGACAGTCCTTATGGTAGGGCGTGGCACGAAGGGGAGCACAAGTTGGGCGGTGTGGGATGAGCAGGGAAGGCGAGCACGTGTGCAAGCAGATGGGTCAGGCTGGGCATTGGTCGCTGGGGCCCAGCAGGTTTGATACTGACCAAGGATGATGATTTCAGTTTTGGAGGCGTTCAGTGCAGCATTACTTACCCGGGAATACTCCTGGATGAGAGCTTCAAATGCGCGTGCATCTTGCTTAATAAAAACCCTGACCACACAATCATCTGAAAACGCCATCATCTTGACTGAGGCTTGGCCTGGTGCAAGGACCCTAGTGAGGCGGGCATTCACATTTTGCAGTAATGGGTCAAGGCTGAAGTTGTATAAGAGTGGGCTGAGGGGGTCCCCTTGTCGCAAGCCCCTTTGAGGGCGGACTACTTCCGTTAGGAAGCCAGGGCCACGCACTGCCATTGTTGCAGATTCTGTAAGCATCATCACCCAGTTGATGAAGCGAGGATGTGAGCGGAATTGGTGGAGGCAGACCCTGAGGTATTCCCAGTTTACTCTATCATAGGCATTCTGTTGATCCAAAAATACTAGTGCTCCAGAGGCTGTGGACTGGCATGCATTAGCCACAGAGTGCACATTGTTTCAAATCGACCTTCTGGGTATGAAACCGAATTGTTCTAGGAGATGGTGGCAGAGGCTACAATCCCTAGACGGTTAGCCATGATTTTAGTTAAAATTTTTGTATCCATGTTGTTAGAGAAATGGGGCGCCAGTTGGCTAGGTCTAGCTTATTTCCTTTCTTGAAGAGTGTGATGGTGAAGGCCTCTTGCCCTCCTGGTAGAAGGTGCATATCCAGAAGTCTCTGGTTAAGGGAGGCAAGCAGCAGTAGGGATAGATATATGCTGTACTTCTTATAGAACTCATATGGAATGCCATCAGGGCCTGGGCATTTCTGATTTGGTGCACCGCGGACGGTGGACCAGAGTTCATCTGGAGTAATCAAATTCATTAACTCCGGGTATCAGAAAATGGTTTGGATGCGATTGCTATTGAGAAATTTTGCCATTTCAGCCAGCTGAATTGGATTAGATCAGTACAATTGGAGTAATACTTTTGTATTTCAATCGCCACTTCAGATGGTGTATCCGCAACAGAATTTTCCGACCTCCACACCTGTGTGCAGGCCACGCGCTGGCGTGGATTGAAGAATTTTTTTAAAAAATAAGCGGAGCATGTGCCACCCTCTGTAATGTGTTTGGCCCTGTACTGAACACAAACCTGATGTTTGTATTGCCTTTCAAGCGCGTTGAGGTGGGCAGCTGCTTCTGCCCACTTTCAGCCCCAAGCAGGGCTGTAGCCCGTGGCTGGGATGTTGGACTCCAGGTGTGCCAACTCTGCCAGAGCGCGCGAGATGACAGCTAATTTAGCTTGTGAGCGTCGGGAGGAGAGGTGGCAAGTGTGGTGATGGTATCCACTTTGAAGGCTGACCATGTGGAAATTAAGTCCGCACAAAATGGTGTAATAACTCTTTGTGCCGAAGTCACAGATTCCACCAATGTAGAAAATCCTGGTGATGCAAGTTTGGGTGGGCGGAGTTTGCACCAATGCAGAGCCCTAGCCACTGTGTCAGGTAAGTGGTAGGTTATCGAGACCAGCCAGTGATTGGAGAAATCAATTTTTGATGTGTGGAAGTTGGAAATTTGGGATCAAAATTTCACTGGCGTGAGGATAAGGTCGATGTGGGACATGGACCTTAATTGGCCATTGTGGATATGGGGGCACGTCATGTTCTCAAGCAGCAGAGCTTGCTGAGGCAGCGCGTCTAACAACCCAAGGGTGGCCTTTAGAACGCGAAGTTCTATGTGACCCTGGGGGCGTAGGTTGAGGAAGGCCAGCGGTCCGTGGATGCATTTAACCAACAGTTCATGTCACCAACTATGAAAGGGTCAGGGGGTAACGGAAGGGATTTGACTAAAGAGAAAAATTCCTGACGCTCTCATACACAGGTCAAGGCATAAATGTTGATGATAGCGTGCACCACATTAGCCCACAAAAATGTGACAATGAGGATTTGGCCATCGAGGAAGGATTCAGATAATAAAAATTTAAGAAATTGTTTTTCCAAAAAAGCACCCCACAGTGCTCAGACCAGAAGGAAAGGGAAGGGAGGAACATGGTTTTCCAAGCGTCCTTGGAACCTCATGGACAGTGGAACTCCTGGATGGCCAGGATGTCCACGTGTAAATTTTTTTGTAAAAAACTCAGTTTCCTAGCCCAGGACAGCGAGGCCTTGAGTCCAGCGATGTTCATTGTCCTTAAAGTGAAGGCTTCCCCCATCGCACCTTAGGTGTGAGGGGGTGGGCACCTGGGCCCATCAGCCTCCTCTGGATCCTTACAGGCCTTTATAGCGGCGCGGGTGTTTGCAGCAATGCTATCAGAAGATTTGTTAATTTTATCAGACTGGTTCGCGTTGGCTTTTGCCTTCACTTTTGGTTTCCCTGCTGTTGAATGAATTTTTTGTGGTGCAGACGAGTTCAGTGCACCAACGTTTGGGTCGAAAAAACTTTTTTAGGTAGGTTGGAGACCAAAGCAGTTCCAATCAGGGCTTGGTTGTAAAGGTCAGGTGAGATCGAGTCATCCATTGTATCCTCAGATTGGGTGGCCCAATTGGCTTGAGCATCCCAATCTGATTGGTTGATGGATTCCCAAGTTGCTTCTGCCACAAAGGTTTCAATGTCCTCCTGGCATTGGGAGTGTGGGATAGTGGAGGCGACCTTGGCCGCTTCCTTGGCCGCGGCCCTGTGGGCCTCTTTGGCCTTCTTTCGCTCTTGAGGGGAGACAGGCTTTACTAGTAAGTAGCAGCATTGTGCTCCCCATGGGAAGGCTTCTTAGGTACTGGTGGTTGGTTCATAGTGCGCCTCTCCGCTGGCCATGGCCGCCGAGGGGTGCTATTGGAATGTGATGCCCTCCTTTGTGCAGCTGCTGTGCCTTATGGCTGAACGCGTCACAGTGGGTGCAG
Source organism: Massospora cicadina (assembly GCA_022478985.1). Lineage (NCBI taxonomy): Eukaryota > Fungi > Entomophthoromycota > Entomophthoromycetes > Entomophthorales > Entomophthoraceae > Massospora > Massospora cicadina. The sequence goes on along the minus strand of JAKSZP010000056.1, from coordinate 239,498 downwards.
ATGGGGGGTGCGCTGTCTACGGTTACCCAGAAAGGGTGGGTGGTATGCACTTTGATATAAATAAAAGTGGAGTGTGGGATCTGGGTTAGGTCCTTCGCAATCTCCTTGGTTGGGGTCAGAACTACATTGGCTTTGCTGGTGCACAGGTGTGGCATCAGTGTAAAGCATTTCATCTCAAAGGAGTGTATTTCGCCATATAAGGTGAGAACAGCTTTCAGGTGCTGCTTTAGAATGGCACGCTTGACTGTAGTGGGCAAAAAGTTGAACGTGAGGAAAATTTGGTTGGCTTTTGTCCATCTGGTGTGCTTGGTTTCAATGACCCACTGCCCTTCAGGGAGTTTGATCACAATGCGCACTGCAGCAGCTTTGTCTGCTGCCATTTTGTTTTTGAAACTGAGATCCAGCCAACTATGTGACATGGAGTGAGGTGCGACGTACACTGCAGTCAGGAAATGAGTGTGCACATCCCCACAAAATTTTTCCTACAATGCTGTTTGTTGAATATCCAGGAACACCCAGACTCCATATTCCACCGACAATAGTGGTTGAGATTGTGGAATGTTGATGTACTGGTTACATCGCGCCTGCCAATTGAGAATTTCTGGGGAAATAGTAACCGCCAGTTTTTTATTTTTATCTAATCTGCCGGTTTCTCTGAGGCATTTGCGAACGTTGGAAGTTGCAGGCCTAACACCTGTGCCTTTTACCTTACTTGCCCAACTTCTCCCTGACATGGGCGCAAACTATTCTCCTCTGTGAGATTACTAAACTAAATTCAGACTTATATTGAATAAGTTGTAAAAGTGATTGCAATGAGAGAGAAAAGTTGGAATCAATGATTTTGGGGTTCAAATTTGGAGAATTGGGCAACGAATTTTCTCCCATATTGCAGCTAAATTGTTCCTCAAAGTGTGCATGATTGATGTCGCTTGGTGATTCATTTGAGTTGCTGAGAAAATTTTCAACCTGGGCATATTGTTCTGATTGGTTGGCTCATTGTATATCCACTATGTCCTCTTGAATTTGTCTGGGGTCAATGGACGATTCTGCGTGCGTTGCTGCCTTGGCCGCTGCCCACTTATGAGCTTTTTGTGCCGCTTTGCATTGTTTATGTGTAACTGGGTCCACGATAGAGTAAAACCCATCCTCACCCCTGCGGAATGGGTGGTGGCCATCGGTCATACTGGCAAAGTTTTTATTACTTTCATCCATGGCTTCCTCACAGTAATCTGGTTCCATTAAGCCCTCCTTCACGGGGCATGCGTGTTCCTTGTGTCCCAATGAACCGAAGTGATTGCACATAGGCGGTGCGCGTTCCAGTGTGATTCAGAATATGGATGACTGTCCCCCATCTGTGAAGTTAAACTCTGCTATGCGGGGGATTCTTGATAGGTCTTCTACTTTGGAGAGCGGGTTGATCATGGCGATGTCTTTGCTTGTACACAGGGTTGGCATCAGGCGAAAGCGTTGTAGTTTGGTTTTCACAATTTCTCTGTAGGCTATGAGCCCTTTGCAGAGCTCCTCCTCAATTACCTTACGGGTAAGGTTGGTAGGGCATGAGTTGAATGATATGAACAAAGTTTTCGCTTTGTTCCATCTGGTGTGCACGGTGCACACTATTTTTTTGCCCTCAGGAAGGGCAATTTTGATGCAGACTTTTTCTGTGACATCCGCTTCTTCAGCTGTTTCAAAACCAAAATCAATCCAGCTATGGGCCATGTTGTTGGTGGTGACAAATACCGAGTGGGGGAAAAGGGAGGGCTGTGCCTTGCATGTTTTCTCCCACAGGGTTGGGGACTCATCCCCAAGAAAGAGTTGAAGCCCATGTTCCACCTTTGAGAGGTTGGTTATATTGGATGTACATGTATTGATCTTGTTTTGTAGTAAACACCATAAACCCAGACGGTGTCTGAGTTTGTGGTTTCTTGGAGGCTTGGGTTCCTTGTCCCCCTCCAGGGAGTTTCTTTCCCTTGGGTGCACCATTTTGCGCATCTCTTGATGCGACGCTCGCCCAGGCTGTATTAGATTTATTAAAATCGCCCATCTCTCCTGTGTGATTATCAAAAGTGCTGTTCAAATCAAATTGTAGTAACTAAAGTGATTGTTATGGGAAAGAAAAGCCCCATCCAAAAAATTACCAGCTTTACAAAAATATACTTATATTGAGAATGGGACACTTTACAAGTTCATTGAGGACAAGAAATATATTTTTATAAGACCATTGGCCCATTGAATATATCTTTTTGGCTTCCCATCTGCCATAGGGCATAGTGAATTCAAAAAGACAAAAGAGCTTCTGAAGAAATTCTACTATTGGGAGTTAATTCATTTTGGCATCCAAGAAATGCTAGAATGCTGTGCAGAGTGTCAATTTGAGAAACCTTATTGAAAAAGCCCATATCATCAGCTTGTTCAGCCCTATATTGCCTAGCGCACTGTATCTATTGACGGTGTTGGTCTACTTCCAACAAGAAATGTGAAAGCTAAGTACATTATTGTAGCTATCGACCACTTGACCAATTGGGTTTAAGACAAGGCTATTTGGGAAGCAGGAGTGGCAACTAAAACCAAGTTCTGCCTTGAAAATATCCTCCTCTAGCATGAATACCTCAGGTTATTTTTACTGATATTAGAACAAATTTTACCGTCAATGTCCTTTCCAAGCTCAACCAAATAAATGGGAGTACAAGGTGTGCTTTCTGATCCCTATCATCCCAAAACTAATGGTACAGTTGAGCGCGCAAACAGCACGTTGGTGAACATTATCATAAAATTAACTTCTTTCAAGCCATCAGAATGGAGTACTTACTTGAATTTTGCAGTATTTTCCTACAATATCTCCTAACATTTAGCAACCAGGATGTCCCCTTTTCAGTTATTATATGGAAGACTCTGGCCCTATTATTGCTACTATATTAGATCCTAGAAGATCTCAGAGAGAAAAATTATCATCAATATGTCAAGAAGCTTGCGGATACTCTAATCAAACTGCAAGCTCAAACCTATAACAACAGCTTTGCTGTGAAAAAGCCTGACATGGAAAGGATTTGGAAAATCACTACAAATTTGCCAAATTTGAATTTAACAATGAGGTTCTATTTTGCAAGACCCATGAAATGGCCAATTGCAAAAGTTAGATCGCATCTGGGTTGGGCCATTCAAAATAATTGAGAAGACATCCCAGTTCTTATACACAATCAAGTATATTAGGACCTGCTATATATACAACTGAGTCCATGTAAAATTTCTAAAAAGGTTTAATAATCTGGCCAATTAAGAAAAATGTAAGTATATAATAAGAGCATTGCATAAAGGAAAAAAAAATAAAGAAAATAACAAAAAAAACAAAAAAGTATACTTTAGTTTACACTTGGGGATGGAAAGGGGATCTGACTCCAAAATCATCAGCAATTGGGGCTGAAGTTAAGGCTATTCACTTGGCCTACTTCTATTGGCAATTTTGTCTAGAATTAAAGAATGACGAAGATCAATGAAGACTAATTGGGATTCTTAGAGCTTATATTTGTTTCAAGTGGAGGAAATGTCAGATTCTGGTGGTTGACTCAAAAATAAATTTTTTGACGACCAACAAATTCAGGCCACATATACTTCCAAAACTTGGGCCAATTACTCTAATTTTCAACTAAATCCAATTACTAATATATGGCTCAGGCAAATATATCAACGCCAACTTTATTCAATTATCCACTTTACGGTTTGTTCCAACCTAATTCAATTATCCATTTTTATAGCTTGTACTGAATTTCTCAACGCCAACCTAATTCAATTATCCATTTTAAAGTTTAGCCCTAATATCTTAATTCCATTTGATTCAATTAATCACTTTACAATTTGCACTAAATATTTTATAATCCAGGCCAATTATAAATGCAAAAACCTTGTCATTTGACACCAATCAATTGGGAGCTATATCAAGCATCCATCATAATAAATGTTCAGGGATTAGTCCTGAAATAACCTTAATAATCCCATGAAAAAATAGAATACTAAAATTTACATCATAATGTCATAATCAATTTCCCACCCTGTAGCAAAAATTTATGTTGATCCTTATAATTAGCATGATAGCACTTGCACATGGACCGCCCAAATGGGAGTACCTAGTGCTATTGAGAGAGGCCTGCAGACGTATTGATTAGGGGTATATCATTAAATTAGAATCAACACCAAATTTCCTGGAAGTCATATTTTGTCAGCTGTATGACAAAACTCTGATTGGATGATCCTAGAACAATTTTGCACATTTGTATTATGATCTTTGCCCTCAAAGTCTTTCTAAATATAGGAGTAATTTCACCAATAGTCCTATTAATAGGCCATAATTGTATCAGTTCAAGGGCCAGACTGAGGTGGAAAATAATCTGTGAAAATTGCATGCTTGATATATGGCCAGGAGATGTCCTAGAGGTATAAATACCTGCGCCTGGCCTAATGAATTAGCATCCAATAATATCTCTAAAAAAATAAATGTTTTGATTCTATTTATCTAGTTTGTTATCAGAGACTTTTTTAAAGAGTGTTGACAAGCTGTCAATTCAGAATTATTAGCTTCTATCTTTAACTGCCTCAGTATAAGTTCCAAGATCTGTAGGTAAAATCAAGCCCTAAATAAAGCATATGAGTCAGATTAAATCGGGTAAGCCTAGTGAGCTTCCAAATGGTCAAAGTACCATAAGAGACAGGCTAAATCTAGGAAATTTTTGGCAAACTTCATACCAAAAAATTTTCAGTATTTATTTTATCAAGCAAGCAATCCTCAGAACTCAACACTGTTTCATTTAGCTTGGTTACTCAAAAATTCAGAGATACACAGCCTTTCTTAAATCACGCTGAGTCTGCAGAGATTAATGTCTAAGGTCTGATTTTCTTTAAAGGATTCTCAATCCTTACTCTCTATATGACAAAAGGCTCCAAATTTATCAGATACCACAACAATAATAACTGTAGATGAATAGTGCTTTATATCCCAAATGGAAGAATCTTTTTCTATTTTTATGATCTTTTAGGGAATTTAGCGCCCAACTCCTCAGTTGGTATCTCAGTGATGAAACAACAGCCATTGCCATTAACTTCCCTATGATGTTTCACTGGCGAGGTATTCTCCATCAGTTTGGGATTTGTTGCAATTCTGATATGACTGGATGCCAAGCCCTAAGTTGTTACAGCGGAATAGGTGAAATCTGCCAATTATGATATGAGTTACAATTATTTGAGCGCCTTAGGATGAGGCAATATTGAGTTGGAAAAGTATAAGATCACCTATTAATTGGTTGATAAAGTGATGTCAACAAACAATGAATAGTGAGATGTTGACATATGACTGATAAGGAGTCGATCGCCTCCTGTTAAGGTTATCATGCACTTAATACATAGTAACCTCTTCCTGAACCAATGAGATGTGGAGGAACAAATTACTAAGAAGGGTCAGTATCAACTGAGGTCGTTAAGATATTAGTGAGATGAGAAGATTAAAAGAAGAAGGTTGTTAGTAACAAATAGGAGCAAAGGGGCGAGTATCTTCTGAAAATAGTAATAGATTGATAAAGAAGTGTTGTTGGAGCAATAGCTCATAATTATTATATTATACCTTACATGAGTGTGAAGGACTGAAAAATCCATATTGTCCATTCTATTGCTCAGTGGGCTCAACCCTGCATAACAACCCTTTGGCGTATCACAACAATTCCGTCAAAACTATAACTTTGGTGCTCACTACAGTGGGCCCATTGATCAATTACAAAAACAAAATATTCATCAATCGCTGGCCATGGCATATCAGGCTTGCTCTGAAAATGGATCCTTCTGATGTGCTGCACCAGATGAATATGCGGAACTCAAGCTTGCTTTAATGCTGTGCTCCAATGGAAATAAGAGCTTCTGTAGAAGTTTTCTCATAAATAAGTCGCCTCCATTTTATTGTGATGGGTTCATCCTTGGTATCTAAGCAATTTAAGTTTGCAATGGAAGGAGCTTACGATCATCATAAATCAAAAATTTTAATATCCACCCTGGATGTTGGAAGCACTGACCAAGTACTTGTTAACTTCCAAATAGTTCTGTTACCTATCAATATGTGAAGGATACTGTGCTGTAATTGATTGTAGGAAATTTGAAGATGTCACAGCGGAATGCAGGCTTCTTGATCATTGGCTTTCAGCATGAGACCCTCACTGCATTTGCTGATCAATTTATGGAAGAAGCTCACTTGTTAATTGAAGCAGGGTTTTTACCTGAATCCAAAGTATGTATATCAATGAGCTCTGCAGTGAAGCCATACCGCGATCTTTACAATGCCATGGCTTCTTATCTAGATTACAACGTACGTTTGCTTAAAAACGTTCAAATTTCTATGCCATCTATCTGTTACCTTCCCTCCACCCAATATCAAGTGGAAACCTACTGCCTCCGCTGCTGGACTTTCTTATGCAAGGGAATTATCTCGCCCTGTTCAGGTCCCATTTAGTGTTTCGTGGCCTTCTTATCACTATGCGCCTCAAACCCAACTAATTTCCTCAGTAGTTCAACTATCAAGTGAGCCCTGTTTACACTGCTCAATCTCAGTCCAAGTATTGGCGTGGGCCATCTTACAACAATAAGGACGCCAGTCCTATGTGGTAAATTGTTATGAGTGTGGTCGCTCTGGGCACCTGGCAAGAGGTTTCCCCAATAATTTGTTCTATTATATACCGCAGTATCAGTACAATCAAAAAATGTTAGAGTGGAGTTAAGATGAGACTCTTTACCTCCGCTATTCTGACTCAAAACGTCCCACCTGAACCAGTCCCCATTGGTTGAGTAGAAGTCCTCTGTATGATGATGCATTCCTATATCAGCAGCTGATTGGAGGGGCGAATGTACTAACATGAGCGCTTTTCAAAAATATGGCAGAAGAAGGCTCCTGGGAGCAACTGAAGCCTTATGTCTTTCAAATGTTTGACCAACTTTCTACAGATAAACCGGATCTTTCTTCTGATGCACATCTCTTAAAAGGGGCGAACACTGCCCTCCCTGTGGACGCTATTGTTAATGAGTGCCTAAATTTGAAGAGTATTATGAGCCTTCTTGTAAAAGAGATTCGTTAAATGTCCACGTTTTAAACAATCATAGTTCATCTTACTCTGAGTGTACATACTGTTACATCATCATAACAAGAACCCGTGTCCATGTTATAATTGATATGGGCGCTCCAGTTACATAGTGTCCACAAAGTTGGTGGCAAAGTTGGCATTAAAGCCTGACGTGGAACATCGTATGGTTCATGGGACTCCAGGCGCGGAAAGCACAGTCTCAGAAGGAGTGTACAGCATGCTACACTTGCAGTTTGGATCAATTGTCATTGTTGCCCCAGTGGTATTACTTCCAAACAAAAGCTATGACCTGTTAGTTGGAACTGCATTTATGCGACACTTTGGCGCTGTTGTTGATATGACGTTGGAAACTTTTGCAACCTTGGGACTGCGGATACCAATTTATTTTACATCTAGCGGAGTGCCAAAGGAAGTGTTGCATATGGGCCATATCATTCTTGCTTATAGTGACGGGGTGATTACAATTCATTACCAACAACTGAAGGGTAAGACCTGAGCCTTTCCCAGAAGATCTACAAGTATTAAAGGCTGCCTCTTCGTGCTGCTGGCTTCATATCTATTCCTTTTGGACACCAAGCCATAGTTCACACTGAAGTGGAAGTAGAAGTGCCAGCCAGACTCTACAGGGAAGTCATTGGGCCTTACCAGAAATTGTGGCTTGAGACTCACGTGATTCCAGGCATTATACTTCTGGGACACGGGGAGATCAAGGTTTTGCAAGCAACTTTCAGCTTGAACCAATGCAAATCCTCCAATATCAAATATTGGCATATTTAGATTTAACCCAGTTGAGGAGGTCCTCAGGTTCATGAGTTTGGGTCACTGGACAAATTTGGGTTACCAATTGAGTCGCACCCAAGCATAATGATGTTGGTACCACGTGAAAAATTAGTCAGTTTATTGGTAGAAAAGCAGGATCAAGCAATACGTTATTTGAAAAATATAAGTAGACATTTGCTGCTGATGATCACAACTTAGGGTGCGCTCGTGGGGTGGTCCATCAATTGGACATGAGGGGATCATCCCCCCATCAGGTTGTGACTGATCCACCAATCATAAGCAGCTGAGAAAGTTGTAACCAAGGAAATTGAAAAGCTGCTATAACATGGGATGCTTAAACCATCAAAGAGTCCGTGGTCTTCACCTGTCCTTATTTTAAAAAGAAGGATGGCACCAACTGGGTAGTGTTTAACTACCAAAGCTTAACAGCATCACTTTTAAGGACTCATACCCCTTTCTACAGATTGATGATGCGTTGGATCAGTTAGGCAGAGAGCATTACTTCTTAATTATGGAATTGATATTAAGCTACTGGCGTATTGAGCTGCCTGAGGCGGAACAGAAAAAGTGCGCCATAATCACCTTTAAAGGGCTTTTAAAACCAACCCATATTCCTCAAGGGCAATTTAAAGCCTTATCTACATTCAAACAAGTCATGGATACCATTCTCGGTGACCTAAAGCTGTTGCGCATCCTCATGTACCTTATTGACATCAATGTATTCTCCCGCATGTTTTCTGAGCATTTTACTCATTTGGAGGAGGTATTCCACCAATTGGCTGATGTCAACATCAAGATTAAGCCCAGGAAATACCACTTATTCAAGGAACAAATGGAGTATCTTGGGTTTGTAGTTGACGCAAAAGGTCTAAACCCTCACTCTTCCAAGGTTGAGGTTATCCAAAAGATGGCTACGCCCACCAGTAAGTGAAATAGACAAGTTTTTGGGGGATGATCAGCTACTACAGGCGCTTCATTCCTAACTTTAGTTGTATTGGAGGACCACTATTCAAGATACAAAAAAGGATGCCATGTTCAAATGGATGGAACACTGTCAACACTCTTTTGACACAATTTGGACAGCGTTAATGAATGCGGCAGCGCTCCACTACACAAATTTCAATAATGAATTTATTATCCAGACAGATGCATCCCTTTCTTCATTAAAGCAGAGCTATCTCAAAAAGACAACGAGAGGTAGGAGCATCTATTTGCATAATGCAGTCAGAGCCTGAACTGCCATGAGCGAAATAATACCATGACTGAGTGGGAGTGCTTATGAGTAATATAAATGTATAAGCAATTCATGGTATATCTGCATGTAGTAAAGTTCAAAGTCATAACGGATCATGCTTCTTTACGCTGGTTGCAGAACCTCAAGGGGCCGGAAGGGCGCCTAGCCTGATGGGCCCTCAAATTGCAGGCTTACAATTTCAAAATCCTTCACCATCCTGGAGCCAAACACCAGAATGCAGATTGTTTATCTAGATTGCCTACGCTTGTGGTTATCACAGATCTAAGTGATATAAGTTCAGTAAAATGCTCAGTGGAAAGTATGACAATAAACCACCAAGTCATCAAAGTATTAGACCGGATAAAGGCCAATACATTCCAGAAGAATGTCAAGTTGTACGAGTGGATGGGGGACACTACAATGAATATCCCAAGGCATTCCACCTAACCAGATATTATCTTGAGCGCACACCAAGCAATTGGACATGGTGGAGTATGCAAGGCACTGGATTTGTTGCGACCTTGTTACTAATGGGAAAACATGCAATTTGACGTGCTCAAAACAATTCACTGCTGTCACCAGTGCCAAATGGAAAAGCAGTTCCACCAGAAGACTTCTTACCAACTAGTTAAACCACATTTTTCTTGGCATACGGTTTCCCGGGATGTTGTTAAGCCTCTACCAACAGGTGCTAGCAAGTCTATATACATTCTGGTGACAATTGACTACTTGCCCAGGTGGGTCAAAGCACGGGCAATACATGATCTGAGGGGCGGTAAGGGTGGCTAAGTTTGTGTTGAAAAGTATCATTCAGTGACACAGCTGTCCTCAGTTCATCTAACTGACAGCGTAACCAACTTCACCCCTCAGACATTATCCAAACTCAAATGAATTTGATGGCCATCCACGGATTTCTGATGACCCCATATCACCTGGAGTCTAATGGTATGGTTGAGCGAGTTAATGGAAACTTGGTGAACATACATTAGTAGTTGGTGACAGATTGACCTTCAGATTGGAGCTCACTCCTTTCCACCACCTTTTCGCTTATAATATAAGCTAGCATTCTACCACGGGGAAAAGCCCCTTTCAATTGTTGTATTGATGACACCCTGCTCTTATGGCGCTGCTTTATGCTTGTGTAGAAGATACCAAAAAATGGATCCCCACCAACATTTGACTAGCCTGGCGGACACGCTGATTAGGCTACAAACTGAAGCGTACTCATGCAGTTTAGCTGGGAAAATTAAGAAAAGGGCCGCTGATCAGGTGCATCATAGCAGGCTAGCCCAGTTTGATGATGGGACATGGTTCTAGTTTATAATCAGCATATGTTCAGCTGGAAACATAAGATGGCCAACATCTGAATTGGTCATTTGAGATAATTCAAAAGATGGGCATCAATGCCTACACCATCAAGGACATCACAAGTGGTCAGATCATCAACCAAGTGCACGCAAAGTTCCTTTGCCATATATAAACAACATGATACTTATTTTCCAGTCAAGGGGAGATCATGTTGCAATTTTGATATGACTGGATGCTAAGCCATAGTTTGTTACAGTAGAATGGGTAAAATCTGCCTTTAATATATGAGTTATGATTATATGAGCGCCCTAGGATGAGGCGATATTGGGTTGAAAAGTATATTAGATCACCTGCAATTGGGCAATAGGGTGATATTGATGAACGATGAATAATGAAATGTTGACAGACAATGAATAGTTTGTGGACGCCTTTGGTTAAGGCAAATGTGAATTTAATACATAGTAACCTCTTCCAGAACTTATGAGATGTTTTGCAATGAATTACTAAGCAGAAGGGTCAGTACCAACTGAGATCATTGAGATATCAGCGATATGAGAAGATTGAAAATAGAAAATTGCTAGTAAGAAATAGGTGCGGAGGAGCGAGTATCCTCTGAAAATAATAATAGATTAATAAATAAGTGTTTTCAGAGCAATAGCTCCTATTTATATTATTATATTTTTTACATTTATGTGAAGGACTAAAAATCTTACTATTGTCCATTATTTTGCTCAGTGGGAACAAAACCCTGCACAATAACCCTTCGGCGTATATCAACAATTCCACTAAAATTATAACAGAATTCCTCTATCAGATATTATCAATATCTGAAACAAAATGATCCTGAAAACGTGTCCCTAAAGTTTCCCAATCAATGACAGCAAACCAACCATATTTGGTAAGTGACCTGCTTAGGTCATGGAAACTTTATAAGTTAGGGAAGGTTGCAAACCAACTGATTGATTCTCTAGTTTCAGGCAGCATCACTCACCTCACAACTGCTGATTAAATTCACAATCACTCAATGATAAAACATGACCTATCCCAATTGGTACACTTGATAGTTAATCATTGATCAACTATAAGATGCCCCATTTCGTTGGCAACTCTGACCAACTAGATATTATAGAATTCCCTAGAACAATTTTCAATGTATCTGAACCTGGCAAATTACCCAAAATCGGGGTCAAGTTAATATCTAATTCACTCGCCAGTGGGACTTATCTCCTTTTAAACCAATAGGTACTCTAAGGAGCTGGAAAGGTGGCAAAAATCTAAACACATCCCCCTCTTGCCATAATTTCTAACGAGAATAGAATCAGGACAGGAAAATGTCACCTCAGACTAGCTAAAATATTCCCTAGTTTCCAGCCAATCACTTCCAATCTTCACACAACGTTGCCCAGGACAACTTTTGTCATACGTTTCTATTCCTTTTCTTCCTCACTACCGCCTCCTCAGAGCACAGTCCTCATAATCCACTGTCATGCCATTATAACCAATTTACTTATGACAATTTTAGTCCCAAAAAGCTGGTTTTCACCCAGTCAGGGCATATGACATGTTGTCATATTCAGGATCTTGGTCCATTATCCTTGATTTCCTGATCTGTATCTTCATCCTTGACATAAGGTTACTACTGGAAATGTCTGTATCACACATAATTAATAATCATCAATTATATTCACTCATGTTATTTTCTTTTAATATTTTTTTCTCATATCATCTATAAATTTTTTCTGAAGAGCTTATCTCATTTTTTAGATTAATTTCTCCATATTATCGCTAAATTAATACTAAAGTGAATAATGTTGACTATTATAAAAATACAATATCCCTATTATATCCAGTTCATATGTCAAAATTAAAAAATTTTGGTATCATAAATATCTTGCCAATCTGTCTGACGAAGATGCTCAGGTCTTCAAATTGATGAGATATTCTGCGCAAAGAAATCTTTTATATAGTCCCCCTAGGACCCATATTCCAAGTCATGCATGCATAGGTAGTCCTCCCGCTGAACCACAAAAATTGGTGTCAAGAAGTTGATATGACTGGATGATATGCTACACTTCCAGCAGATCAGAAATGGGAGTAGAGACAAGTCTCGAAATTGACAGTAAATATATATATATGAAAAGCAAATTGATCAAAGTGTCAACTACTCGTCAAATTGTGGGAAACTACACTGAGATTTCAAGACAGATGAGAACTCCTAAAAAAGGAAAATGAACAGGAAATTACCAAGCAGACGATGCATTTGGCCTAAGAGACCGAATTAAAAGTTGAACAAATGATTGAGGGGGAGTCTTTTGGCAGGTTTTTGCAGGTAAGTCTGCGATTAGTAGAAGATTAATGAAGTGTAGATATGGGCAATCACTCCATATACATTTCATCAGATTTTTATTGTGTTGGCGATCTTCATATCATTCAATTAAGATGCTCAGTGGCTAGTACCATGTGTAACCAACTCAACGGAATTAAGCCTTTACGCTGAGAATCAACAGTGGTCCTCACTACAGGGGGCCACTGGTCAACTGTAGTTTATCAGCGCTAGGGCAAATTGCTGAGCCCTCACTCATTATGACAAAACTTGATTAGACTCCACGTGCAATATGCTGAGGAAGTGCAGGAGACATCTACCAATGAACCAGTACTATTTACAGTAACTGAGCTGGGTGATGAAGATGATATGGTCAATTTGCAAATAGAAACTTGTCCTGAGTTGATGGAAGCTTAACAATGTCGCTCTAAAAATGTGGCCCCTCAGCAGCTACATGACATTATGGAATGGCTTCTACGGGGTATCAACTCTATGAAGATGAGTTGGAAGAGCATGCTTTGAGTTTGTTCTAATATCAATGGGACCAATAAACCAGTTACGCATTGTATATGTCCTATCTGATATGACTACCATGGTGTTGTCACATTGGCTTAGTACACATGGAATCGAAAAGTATTTAGTCACTTATGTCAGTCATCTATCTGCCAGCTATTGCGTGTGCTGGCTCACCTCTTTATTAAAATTGGGGATATAATGTGGTTCGTTCAAGCCCAGAATAATGATGCTCACCTCCTGCTTGACCACCTTGATTGCTCTTTTTTGGAGGTGCAGGGGGCGCTGGTACAGGTGGACCACTGTATTGGGGATGTCCATCATCAGTTGGACGTTTTAGTGCCACAGTTGAATCTAGAGTTACCTCAGGTGATAGTAGAACTGTTAGATCATCATGGCCTATTGGCGGAATGGATTTGGGATGTAACCACATTGGGGAAGCATTACCAAGCGCTTTATTATGGACCTAGTAGAATAGGTGGAAGCGCTTGAACCTGCGATAGCTCAGATTAGGGAAAGGATAACACTGATGGAATGGCATGTAACGCATCATGTCAGTTCCATAGCAGCTGAATTCAGCCAACTTTTCATCAAGTGGAGTAATCAGCGGACAAAGGATAACACGCCCATTCTTTTGTTGACATCTCCTGAATATCTTCAGTTGATACATTTGGTTACACAATTGGAAGTCTTTAGCTAGTCTGAGCGCAGTTGAGCGTTCCTCTTCCATTTATTGAAATGGGAGAGTACGTGGACATGCAAGTATGATTAGCTACCCTTTTGTGGGCCAATGAGTAATTAGTGTGAGAATAAGCCGCCCTAATTAACCAAGTAGAGGACGCTGTTTGACAAGCACATGATTCTGGCAGGAATCATGAAATAATGCAGAAGACAGTATAGGACGTCCTCTCATGACTACAGGCAGTGGAGCGGAAACTGGACTCTGATCAGGAATTCCATTTTGAGTTGCAAAATCAAAATGAGATTCTGCAACAGAGATTTCAGGATGGACGGTGTAGGTGCTATTTGGTTAAAATAGAATATATACTCAACAAACATTTTGCTGAGCACGCTGAAGCTGGAAAAGTGGAGCAGTTAGTTGTGATTCAGGGGAGGAATGCTATGAATTGGCCAATGAGTATCCCTCAGGGGTCTTGGAAGACCCTCCTCGCAACACTACTTCTTCCAAGTCCAAGTCAGAGGATTTGATTCTGTCCGCCCATCCATATGATAGCTCATAAAGGGAATTTTTCCCCTAGTCATTTAGAACCCAATTTGACTGCTCCTCGCAGCTGGAGCCCGGAGCTAGTTGAAGCTGTTCAAATTGAGAAATTACCACCCTTCAGTCATGACGGGAATATGCACAGCTAGCTTAAGTAATTCAAATTTGCTATGGAAGGGGCTTCCAATCATAGAAAAGTGAAACTATTTCTGTTTGCTTTGGATGTGGAAAGCGTTGATCAAGTTACATGATACACTTCAAATAGATCAGTATTTTAAAAAGAAGTGAAAGTGACTGACTCCAGATATTTAGGGGCACGGTCAAGATAGCCCAACAAAAGGCTGACTTCCTGACCATACAGTTCTACCAAAATGAGTCCCTGTTATGGATAGCTGAACAATTCTCAGTGGAAGCGCATGTGTTACTTGGAGCCAACGATTTATCCACCAAGGATGTCGTTATAGTGATGACAGTGGCCATAACCATATCATTAATTACATAATGCTATGTCTCACGTTTTGGATGAAAAAGTGGGGCTTATTTGAATTGTGAACACCTTATTTCATCTCTCCACCACGTTCATCTCACCCAATGTAGAATGAAAGACCCCTGCTGTTGCTGCAGCATACCCTTCAGGATATGGGCCACAGCGACTGAGCTTTAAACTGTTGGAGCATATTCGTCCATCATACATATCAGCAGATTTTTTTCGCCCTATGTAAGCTTCACCAGTTTGTCCCCAACCTTTGTATAATACTGTAATTCTTTGAACTGTTCCTCCCGCTGTAAGTTATTTGTCTTTAACCGTTTATAAGTGCTTTCTTCCAGTGTGGACGAATAGGGAAATATGTGGGCATTTTCCATAGTAAACTGCAGGTGTATGTGATGCCATATGGGCAGATTGAGCAGGAAAAAGCTCAAGTGGAGTAGTGACGGGATGCTTTACCTCCGCTAAGTCCAATTCAATTGTCTCCAACGATACTCAAGCATCTCTTCATGTAGGACTCAGAACTCAGTCGGTTGACAAGCTATACCAACAGCTTCCATCAGATACCCAGCTTCCTTTCCAGAGAGTAATTATTTGCCCCCAAACTCTGAGCTCCTCCAGGATGTGCAGAAGCCATATGCATGACAGATCTTGGAACAAACTGGCATAAGCAACGCGGATCCCTACATGGACGTTACTTCTCTAGTAGGGTTAATATAGAAATTTTGGTTAAAAAAATGCTATGACTTTACTTAAGTCAGTATGGCATATCCTCCTTTCTGAGTAACAAAACGTCTTTAGATGTCCACAAATAACACTGATTGTTCTTCTTACAAAGAGTGCACTTACTCTGAAATTTTTGTTCATAACACAAAAATCCGCGCTATCATAGACATGGGGGGCCCTGTGAATATAATTCTATCAGGTTGGTGCCCAAGCTTCCATTAAATCCAGATAGTGGATCATAGAGTAGTATATGGGACTGCAGGGATGCAGAGTACTGTGTCCAAAAGAGCATATATCGTGTTGCCTTTATGATTTGGGTGGGCCAAGACTTCCACTTCAGAGGTGATTTTACCAAACAATAACAGCAATATTTTGATTGGCACGGCATTTATGAGAAATTTTTGAGCTGCGATAGATAGGTGGAGAAAACCCTTAATATTTTGGGACAATAAATTCCCTTTTACCTTACCTTTAGAGGAATCCCAATGGATCCATTCCGCTCCAGTCAAATCTATCAAGCATTTGCAACTGGGTGATTTATTTATGATATCAGCACCTGAAGTGGAGAACCAGAGCCCTTCCCAACCAGATTCATGAGTATAAAGGGATTTCGCTTTGAGTAGTGAGCGCTTAGAGCCTACCATCTGGACATCAGTGCATAGTAGGAACTGAGCTCGAGATTGATGTCCCTAAAGCGCTATATGGGGAAATTATGGGGCCTCGCCAGCACTCATGGCTCAAACCACATGTGGCTCCAGGGCTACTACTTCCTGGAATTGGGGAGGTGAAGGTACTACTCCCGAATTTACAGAATGAGATGATAATGATCCAGCAGCACCAAGCGGTGGCTTATCTACAATTAGCTTTTATAGAGTAAGTTCTCAATATTCATGATTTTGGATCGTGGGAGGAACTCAGGCTACCAACAAAATCATCATTTGGAGTATTGCAGTGTTTCCGTGGGAAATACTAACTAGATTATTAGTGGAACAGCAAGATAAGGCTATAGCTTTATTTGAAAAGATCAAAATATTTATACAAATGACAATCATTTTTTAGGGTGCGCCCAAGGGATGGTACATCTGATAGATATGGGGGATCACCCTCCAATTTGATCACAGCCTATTAGATGTTTAAAGGCGGCAGAAGAGGTTGTCGCTGACGAGGTAGATAAACTTATCTAACAAGGGATGATAGAGCTGTCAAATAGTCCATGGGCATCGTCAGTGCTCATTGTAAAGAAAAAAATGGCACAAATAGGGTATTTATTGACGATTGAAAGCTCAATAGCGTAACCAAAAAAGATTCCTACCTTCTTACGCAGATTGACAATGCGTTGGATCAATTTGATGGGGTGAATTATTTTTCTGCCATGGATTTAATTTTGGGGTACTGGCAAATCGAATTGCTATCAGTGGAATGGGATAATTGCACTATCATCATTTTTGAAGGGGTTTTTCAGCTGACACATATCCACAGGGTTTGTGCAAAGCCCTGGCTATGTTCCAGCGTGCTATATATACAATTTTATGTAAATTGAAGCTGTCCTGAATCTTAGTTTACAATGATGATATCAATGTGTTCTCACGAACGTTTACAGAGCATTTTGCCCACTTAGAACAAGTATCTGCCATCTCGCTAATGTTAATAATAAAATCGAGCCTCTGATGTGTCATTTTTAAAATAACAATTAGAATACCTCAGGTTCATAGTGGATTAAAAAGGTCTTAAACTACAGCCAGCAAAGGTGGAAGTGATAAGCAAGGTGACCCACCCAGGTAATAAACAAGATATTTAAGTGTTTCTGGGGATAGTTGGGTACTACCAACAGTTCATTCCTAACTTCAGTTGTATTGGTGCTCAACTCTTTCAGTTGTTAAAGAAATATCCTCTTCTGATTGGATGGAACAATGCCAAAATGCTTTTAATGTGTTACAAACCACATTAGCAAGCGCATCCATTTTGCAATATTCCACCTTCAAAAAACAATTATAGTATAAATGAATGCATCTCTCCACTATAGGAACAGTATAATCCCAGAAGAATGATGATGGCATGGAGCACCTTATCACATTTTTCAGGAAAATCTTAAACTGTCATGAACGAAACTACATTGTGACGGAGTGGGAGTGCTTGGCAGTGATTTATGTGTACAAACAGTTTTGAGTATATCTACATGGGGTAAATTCCAAGTGGTGATTAATCGCGATTCCTTGCGCTGGCTGCAGAATCTTCGTGAACCTGAAGGATGGCTTGCGTATTGGGCCTGAAGCTCCAGGCGTACAATTTTGAATTTGTAGACTGGCCATGAGCAAAAATCAAAATGCGGATTGTCTTTACCAACTACAAATGGTTGCTATCAAGGCAGATTTGGCTGACATTATGTACAAGAAGATGGTGGTGAACAAATACCATGACGAGCCGCCACTATTGATCATGGTACTAGATGGGCTTAGTCAAGATACTTTTCCTACATGAGGGGGAACTATATAAGTGGATTGGAGACTTAACACTGAGTTTCCCTGAGCTTTCGCTAGACCCACAATTATTATGGATGTACATTGGGCAGTAGGACATGGAGGATTACAGTTAAATTTGGAGTTTTTTAGACCCCACTACTACTGGGAGAGCATGCATTGCAATGTGCTGGAAATGTTAAGAGGTTGCCATCAGTGTCAAGTGAAAAACACATTCCACAAGAAGACCACGTACCAGACAGTTAGGCCTCAGTTCTCCTGGCACACCGCTTCCCTTGATGTAGTTGGACCTCTTCCAACTGGCGCCAGCCAATCTAAGTATATGTTTCTCACAATTGATCATTTTGATAAAATGGGTAGAGACCAGGGCAATTAAAGACTTGGGAGCTGTCACTAATGCCAAGTTATTATAAAGTGAATTATAAAGTGACATGGCTACCTGCAGTTCATCTTAACGGACAATGAAACCACTTTTACTTCACACTTCTTCCCTAATTTGAATGAGTCGATGCAATCCATGGAGTTTTGACCACCCCCTACCATCTGGAATCAAATGGAATGGTGTAACGGTTCAACGGAACCTTAGTGAACATACTCTGTAAGTAGGTAAAGGATCATCTCTTGGACTGGAGTACCCCCCTACCTACAGCTGTTTTTGCCTATAATATTAGCTACTATTCATCTATTGGCTAGAGCTCTTTCCAACTGCTGTATGGTCAACATCTGGCTCTGTCCGCCTTGCTTTACTTGTGTATAGAAGACAATTGTGGTGTGGAACCCCAGTGATATTTGATGAATCTTACAGAAATGCTGATCAAGCTACAAATAAAAAGCCTATTCCTTCAGTTTTGCTAAGAATAATTACAATCAGGTGGATGACCAGAATAGATGGAGTGGACTTCTGCTGTTTGCTGTAGGAGATCATGTCTTATACATGATCAACACGGATTTGGGTGTAAAAACAAGCTCCCTAACATCTGGGCTGGCCCATTTGAGATAACTGGAAGAATGGCATGGACGCCTACACTATTAAGGAGCTTTGGGAGGTCAGATTATCAACCAAGTTCACGTGAAGTTCCTTCAAGCATATAAGCAATAGGAGCATATTGTCCAGTCAAAGGGGGTAATGCTGAGAAGTTGATATGACTGAACAATATGCTACGCATTTTGGTAGTTCAGAAATGGGAGTCAAGATAAGTCTTAAGAGATTGACAGAAAAGATATATGTATGAAAGGTGAATTGATTAAAGTGTCAACCACTTGGCGAATCGAGGGAAATTATACTAAGATTTCAAGATAGATGAGAACTCCTAAAAAAGGGAAAATGAATAGAAGACTACCAAGCCAAGGGTGCATTTGGCTTTTGAGACTGATATTTAAAAGTTGAATGAAAGATTGAGGGAGTAGTCTTTTGGAAGGTTTTGCAAATAAATCTGCAATTAGTAGAAAATTAATAAAGTGTCAATAGGGGCGATTGTTTCATATATCATTTATCAGGTTTTATTAGTTTCAACGATCTTCATTTCATATGATGCAGTTGCTATGTGGCTAAAACCCTGTGTAAACCAACTTGGCAGAATCAAGCCTTTACTTCAAGAACTAACAATTGGTATCCAACCACAGATAACCAGAGTAGTGACCATCTTGAACAGCTCACGGATAATTCATCCTCTCTCATCAGTTCCCAAATTGGACTTCAATACTCTCCTAGATTTAGCTCCTTTTGCGGAAACTCATACCATCATTGTCAAGCCTCCTGAAGCAATACCAACCAATATTAGTCAATCATTTCGTGCTGGATCCAACTTGCTTCCTGAGTTCCTTTTTTGACTTAGCCAATTTTATAAACCAGCTATTTTTTCAGCAAAACTGGCTATCAAAAATCGCAAACATTTTGAGCTCCCCTACATATAATTGTGGAATCAAGTAACTGAGGCTCTTTCAATAGCTCTGAACCCCTCCACTCTCTCCAGCATCCCAAATCGAGATTTTCAGCCTATGACCTTTTATTTTGTGGGACAAGTTCTTTGAAGTTGGCCGCTAAGCTTCCAGCCTCCCCCAAATTCCATTGGTCATTATGGGTTTGAATCCAAGAAGCTTGTAGTCATCATCTTCAGGATGCCATCTGCTCATTGCATGGCACCCCTATTTCTGGTACTTTGCATCAGTACCTCCCCCTTATGGTTCTTATTGGGGCATAATCTGGCAACCTCCGCCTAGTATCCCTTGCTCAACGATGGCTCAAATGTCCAACGCTCTTGACAAAACACATCATCAAGCATAAAACCAAACTTCTAGCTCTAGTGCCTTATCAGGATTACTCAGGGTTATTCACCAACTGCCTCTTCTTGTTCTATTGCTTCCCTCCCTAACCTGGGGTATCAGAATTGGAAAGTACTGACATCTCTTTTTCTCTTCCTAACATTATATTTTCTCAGAATTCAGCCACTGCTCAACAAAATTGGGTTTTAGTAAGTCTATCCCTTGTTAGAGTTCAATCTCAACAAAATTTTATAGGTTTATTTACTCCTACTGTTATGCATCCTCCCTCCCATAAGGGTAAAATAGGCGGAATCATCCCCAAAGTGAGGATAACCAATAAAAAAATTATAATATTTCTTCCTTATGTGCGTTTTTTCTATATTTTTATCTTTTTTATCTCTTCTTCTTTTTATATGGGACATGACCTTCACTCAGTTCAGCTGTCCACCTTTTTATTATTCCACCAAACAAATTCTAGATATACTCTGACATACCAGTCTTTATGGTTCAAAATTTTTATTTTTATAAGAACAACTATTTATATCATGTTCAGTGGTCCTTTTTTGGAATTAATCAAAAATTGTTAGGACATAACCATCTTAATGGTTCAGTCGTCCTTTGGAAACACTCTTATTTTTTCTTGAATCCACTGCTTTAGATACTTAGCATGAACCCAATTAAAAATCCTTCCATTCGTGAGGTTCATAATGGAATATGTGTCTGTTGCCATTTTGACAATAATCTTGAATGGCCAAAATATAATGCATCAAACTTAATTCTGCTTCTGAAGCCATGCGTTTCACAAAAGGCTACTTTTTTCGCCTACTTAATATTCATATAATGCCATTCAATTCTTTTGTCCGCTGTTTTGGTCTTGATTTTTTTAAAGGTTATATAAAAATGCTTGCAATTGCATCTTGATCAGGATATTTGAAAGTCAGAATAAGTATTGCTTGGCACTCATCCACAATGTTGGTTCAACCACCAAATATAGAATCAGCAGTAACGCGTCCTTCCTTCTGTACAACAACTTAAACGACGTTTTCACCGTTACCATATGGTGGCTGATGTTATTTGAAAATGTCACCAAACTATGGTATGTTCCACATGCGGAAGTTCTCCCAGAGACCAGCTTCCTCATCGTCATAACCAGCGTTTTATTTACTCGTTCTACCAGTTCTTTCATCTCCATCTATAATTTACTGACAAGAATTCTCAGATCCCCATTATCTTGGTCAACCTCAGGATCACATGGGACGTGAAATTTGTTCCATTGTCACTTAAAAAGACTTGCAGGAATCCATGGCGGTATACAACTTGATCCAGGTGAACTATGCAGTACTTGTAGTGTCCACTTTCGCTAGGGCCTTTATCTTAACCCATTGGGTCAGATGGTCAATTGCAACTATTATATTCTTGACTCACCCTGTCCTCATAGTCAGTTGTCCCATCACATCAATGGACACTGTATGCCAGGCAAATCCAGGGTGGACCATTTAGTATCTGGTTGTGTTCTGGTGGAGTTTGTATAACTGGCATTCCACACAGCAAGTAGACAGTCAGACACATCGTAGTTAATAGACTCCCAGTAATAGTACTAGCAAATGTGATTGGTCATCTACCTCAGGCATTATGCCTGACACCCTATGGGATTGAACAATTGACGCTCATTATGACAGTCTTGGAAATATTATTCATTTACTGTAAATTGTCTTAAACACTTGTCATCCTTGGACTTGGTGTTTTCCATCACTTTTTCAAAGTGCACCTTGAATCTCTCAGGGCTTGTTCCCGATTTCTTCAATACCATTCTCTGAAACACCTCATCAGCCTGTTGGTATATCACTTGGACCATTAGTAGCCTTAATAAGCTGTCCTCATTTAATGATAAGCCCCACTTGGTGAACTATCTCAAAGCCATAAGCCTGAATCTTCAATTCCCATTGATTCAGACGTCCTTCTGGTTCTGTTAAATTATGAAGCCAACGCAGGGAAGAGTGGTCTGTCACCACCTAAAAGTGCATACCATAATATATACTCAAAACCGTTTACAGGCATAAATCACTATAAAACATTCACGCTCAGTAACGGTGTAATTTCGTTCACCTGCTGATATTGTCTGGCTCATATAAGCTACCAGATGCTCATCCCCAAGCTCATCTGCTTGACCCAAGATGGCACCGATTATTGTTAACAAATCATTGTTATGTATTATAAACTCTCAACAAAAAAAATTTGATAATTCAATATGTGAGGATCTATGAGATACTGGCGTAACTAGTCAAAAGAACTCTGGGCATCTTCATTCCAAAAAATCCTTTATTTGGATCCTTCAGCAACTGAAAGCGGGGCTAGGCTATTCTGGTGAAATCCCATATAAATCTTCAGTATTATATAACCATTTCAAGGAACACTTGGCTATCACAGACACTTCTGTTATGGCCATCCGCTCTATGGCTTTAATATTTTGGCTTTGCAGCTGCAGCCCACAAGATTTATGACAAACCACAGATATTCCGACTCTTTCTTGAAGAAGTGACACTTACTCAGCTTAATTTTCAGGCTAGCCATGGACAGTCACTTGAAGACTTCTTCCAAGTAATATAAATGGTCAGTAAAGGGCCTACTGAACACATTTATATAGTTCAAGTATACAGGGATGCATAAAAACTTCAATTCATCCAATATGGCGTCCATAGCACTTTGAAAGATTGCAGGCGCATTGCAAAGACTTTGGGGCATCCAGGTTGGTTGGTAAAATTCTGCGCAGTGATGATTGCGCACTTCTCCTGATCTCCACTTCACAAATTAATTTGCCTTTATCCCATTATTAGACCCATTGCCAAGAAATACTTCGCTTTCCCAATTGATCTAATGCATTGTTGATTTGTGGTAGTGGATACATTCCCCTTCTTCATTAATTTATTCAGCTTCTGATAATTGATCACCACCCAATTAGATCTGTCCTTCATCTTCATGATCAGGATAGGGCTTGCCCAAGGGCTTAACGATGGAACTAGAAGCCTGTGCTTCAACAATTTACTGATCTCTTCTTCCACTACCACTTCAGTGGCCTTCAACCATCAGATCAGTCTCATTCTAATAATTTTTTCCTCATGTTAACTTTATGGATCACATTCCTTGCATACCCAAATCATGATTGTTCTAGGCGAGGATTTCCTAATACTTTTAAAATAATTCAAGCACCTCATCCTGCTCTCTTTCCGACAGATCAGTAGTTGCTCTCAATTGACCAATAAATTGATACTATTGGTCAGACCTGCCAGCAAACCCATCTCATTAAGGGTCCCAAATTATGGAATCTTCTCAATTTTGCTGTCAGGATCAGATGGACAAATGCGATGATCTGTTTCTACTCAACTTCATTGGTTTTCCACTCAAAGATGCCAGGAGAACTCAAACTTTACCATGGCCCAGAGTAATTATACCAGGAGCCACCCAATGCTCTACTCTAAACTTCTTCCAGGGGCTATGACCTCTCCATGAAACAGCTCAGGTATCTTCAACATCAATCCCATATCAATTATGATCTGCAATCCTGGCTGTATGGTCCTCAAATTCTTGATTTGTAGTAGAACTCCCCAATTTTCCAGGATTTCATTCAATATTTTTCTTCTTTTTCACCCAACCAATTGATAGCAAATCAGGACAACGCCATCTATGTAGATCAGAATGATGAAATTATTTCATCTGGTTAGTGGAGTTTCTTCATCTCTCTGAAAAACTAGAGTAGTGTCTGACCCAAAAATGGTCAACATATTATCTTTGAAGTTACATTCAACTTTGTCCTTCTTAGAAACTCGGTCCTAATTAATTATCTTATTTTTGGTTGTCCAAACTATTGCTGGGGCCGATATCACTAAAGATCAAAAATCTGAATGGTAAAGTTCTATAAGCTCCACAGGAGATGGTTGTATTTGTCATATCGGTTCCATATTCCTTCTTATGTTCCAAATCAGGCGAGATTCTCATCTTCTTCACCAGCTTGGTCAAGAGAATATTGATAGGCTCTCCATTGCCAATTATTGCCCGCACTTTTACTTGATTGATCAGTATATCAATATACTTACACTCAGAGTTTACAAAATGGTATTTACTAAGTGTAAGCAGGCTTGTTCTCTGAATTAAGGATGTGAATTATTTTCATGACAGATAAGTAAATGATTTCTTAATTGCGCTTAAGGGTATAGATAGATTTTCCTCATCTAATTTGACCTTAGCCAGATAATACAGATTCTCAGTGGATCAGATCTTGTCTGCTAGTTATTGCGCATATGGGCGAGCAACCTCCTTGAGTATTTTAAAGTTAATCACCTTCACTCAGGCATTGATTTAATGAATTGATGTCTAAGTTGACTACATGATAAAGCTGGTCCTGTGCATCATTGTCAACAAACAAATCACTAATGTCAATTTCTTTCTTTAGGATACTGGGAGGAACGGTTTTAACTGCAGCTCTAGACTGTTCCTCATCTAAGCTATGGGGCCATTTCCCAAATCCTGTGCGGGTTTGGCCTCTTTTGCCTGGACCATGTTGATTTGCTCCTTTGGCTTCTAGCAATAGCATTGAGCAGCAAAGTGACCCTCCCCCCACACTGATGACAGCGTTTGTTGTTCTTGTTGGTAAGTTTAAACTCCTTGTGCTTATTTACTGGCACTGTTCGTATTGTTTGACCCTCAATGCTCTCTGTCACCTTTTTAGGATTTAAATTTCAAACTGAACTTGGCTTAAAGCTTTGATTGGGGACCTCAAATGTGGCTCTTAATATCTCCAAGTGATCCACCATTTGCAAGGTGGTGATTTCAGTTGCTAACGATGAAAACATCATTTGGTGTAAGTTTGCAATAGGGCCAAAGGGCCGCTTTTAACACAATTCACACATCAAAATCATTCAATAATTTTTGCTCTGACAAAAATTTGTGATTCTTTGTAGAATTGGTTGGCGAAATTTGCTAAGGTATCATCCTTCTGACATTTGGTTTCCCATAAATTCTTAATTGTATTTTAACTTATGCGTGGGACTTCTAAACTCCTTCATTATGCTAGCCTTGGCCTCAAGAGAAGGCTAGCTGTCCCCCCCGAGATGAGGTAACATCAAGTTTTGACAGTCTGTATCCAAACAGTTCATCACCATCAAAGCTTTTTGTTTAATTCCATACTCAAACATAGTCATGTTTAACATTTGGAAAAAATGCATGACCATTATCCCAATGGAATGTGGGTAATTTTGGCGTAGCTTTGAATTCCTCTTGAGTTCCTTTAGCTAATACTCTTGGCATTGGCTACCTGACTGACTTGAGGAGTGATTTTGAGGGTCATCCAAAAATGGCAGCAAATGTAGTCAGCATATTCCTAGGAATTGTCAACTTCCCAATTGGAGCTCCTGGGGTCCTTTTTTTTGGCGTTAGTCAAAGCATAGGGTTTGCATTTGAATCTCTAAGTCTTCAGTTCTTCAATTTGCTTCACTAGACGCTCCACGTCTGAGCTGAGTGAATGTAATTGAACACAATCTGCTTTGTATTAAGTCTTCAAGATTAAAACTTTTTGAACTAGATCTCCTTCTTTCTTCTTCAGTGACGTTAATTTCCCTAGTAACTCATAGCCAAAGTTGAAAACATCTTCATATCCTTCCTCAATTTTATTGAATCTCTCCTCAAAGCCAGCTAATTCTCTATGATTGGCTGAGTTCAAAGCGCTCTTGTTGAAAGTTTCCAATTCCATCCAAATTTTTTTAACTCATCCTTGTATGCCTTCTTAAATTGGCGTATTTACTCAACTACTACCTTTAGTGAGCACCAATTGTTAAAATTTTGAACTGGATACTCTAGTTAGTACCAAATGTTACAATCCTGGGCTCTTCATAAAATTGATAGCTTCTAAAAGTTAACTGCACAGGTTTGGTATGTGCATAATTGGCGTTACTCTATTATAATTAATATGTGATTGATAATATTATGATGACTATTATTCATAGTTAAATAGATAAACCCAACATGGTCCAAAGCTAGACCTGTAATAATCCACAAAATACTGGTGCTGTCAACTATAGGTACTTCTATCCTGCTTCGTCTAACTTCATCCATTCTTAGATTAAGAGGTTTTCCAGCCTTTCTTATTGTCACACTGAGTTTGCAGGGATTCATGTCTAAGGTCTGCTTCTTTTCTAAGAGCCCTTAATCCTTACTCTTTATATGACAAAAGAGTCCACAATTATTGTATACCAAAACAATAATGACAAAAGATGAATAGAGCTTTATATTTTAAATGGAAGACTCTTTTTTATTAATGTAAGATCTTAAGGAATTTATAGATAGAATTCAGCGCCCAACTCCTCAGTTGGAGCCTCAGCCATGAAACGTCAGCTATTGCCTTCGAACTTCCCTATGACGTCTCTACTGGTAATGTTCTTCTCCATCAGGTTAGGTTTCCTCCTTCAGACATCCTCAAGACCTGTAACTGGAAAGAGCCAGAAATGCTATTAGACTTTTCCACTCAATCACAACAAACCAACCATATTTGGCTAGTGACCTGCTCGGGTGATGGGACTCTTTGCCCCATTATGACAGGTTGCAACTAACTGATTGATTTTCTAGTTGCAGGCGCATCACTTGCCTCGCAACTGCTACTTAAAATTCTAATTAATTAGTGATGAAACCTGACTGATCCCAATTGGTATACCTGATAGTTAATCATTGGTCAATTATCAGATGCCTCATTTCATCAGCAACTCTGCCCAACGGGATCTTAAGCATTCAACTGGGTTAATCCCTGAAGGATCCAAACCTAGCAAATTACCCAAAATCCTGAACATCATTAACCAGAAATCGGGGTCAACCAATATCCAATTCATTTTCCAGCGAAACTTATACCCTATAGATCCAACAGATAGTCTAGGAATCTGGAAAGATGGGAAAAAATCCCAACAATGCAGAACCCACTATAACTGTTGTATACAAGGATATTGACTTTAACTTAGGAAAATATGTGGCGAGATAAAAAAGGATAATCTATTTTTGAAGGTTCTTGTGCATCTCCATATAAGCACAAAATCAACTTTACTTACACATTAATGAAGGGTTACTTGAAACACACGGCCTTTGTAACTTGTTTCCTTTCCAGTATTCAAAGAAGAAGTAGATGTTACAACTTTTTCACTTCTAGCTTCTCATCTGGCATTAATAATGAGATTTTAATGCTAATTTGCAACTGGAAAGCTAAGATCTGATTACAAAGAAGCTAAATAAGTCTTATGTCTAACAATTGGAATAACAAGAGCTTACAGTCACCTCTGGCCATGCACAAGATTAGACGGGTCACGTGGCCAAGCCTATTGGGGCTTTATAAATCAAGCTTGTTGTTATGTGAATACACACTATTACATAAGTCAAACTGGCACTCTGGTTGTAATTTCAATCAATGTAGGTGGCGCCTATTATTCTTGATGCACATATATTGATATTACAGTTATTAGGATCAAAGTAATTGCTATTGTGAAAAATTGGGAGCCAATTAATATTGTGTCACTAAATTTAGTAAAGAAACAAGGCCTTGCACTGGAGATTAACTATTATTGATCAAACAGTACCACAGGCCCCAGATGACTACTTTAGTAGGAGTCTAGTGCTGTCTCAGCTACTTAGTTCACTACTAATATCAGATCCCACCATAGTTTACAAATCAAAACTATGATTTACTCATTGGAACCTCCTGTATGAGGGTTTTTTGAGAATAAGATTGAGTTTGGAGTATTTTGGAAATACTTGAGCAAACCCTTATAAATTACTACAACTGCGAAAAACAAGGAACTTGCGCTTTGGAATCATTTGTTTTTTACCCTTGCACCCAAAGATAATATAGTGACAATTGGTTATCACCAATATGTGGCTATCTTAGCAAATGCTACTTAAATTATGGAATCTAATGGAATTTAGCTGTGGGCTAATTATAGTTTACCCTATTCCAGCAGGACACCAATTTACAATGGGGACTATCATCATCTTAAAAGCTCCCCAAGGGTTTATGTGGCAAAACATTTTCATGCTTTTTTGTAATTTTAATTTAGAACATTTTCTCCGCCTGAGATATCCTTACAGACCATGTCAAAATCCATGTGATTTTAGAAAATCTATATATACAATAATAAGAAAAAGTGAAACCAAATTGTTGTTTTTGAGCATAATTTACTTGTTGAATAATAAAGTAAAAAATATGCACCTTTTGCCAACCTCAATGAACTCTGCCTTGATGGCTCATGGTCCATTATGTTTGCTCTCTGTTACCTTTTAGAAAACCTTGTCTAATGGAGAATAAATAATCTAAGCTTTGGGCTTTTTAAGAAATATAGTTTTTCTCCAAAAGTTGATTTGGGTTCTGCACAAGACGTGCTACACCATATATTGATAACAAAAAAGTATCTGTCAGGATTCCTACCCAAATTAGAGATTTGCATGGGTTGGACACCGGGATTAGAACCCAAACTGGAAATTTGGATGAGTTGGACAATGAGGCTCATACCTTAACCATTCAAAAAGCTGAACCCATTATCTAGGATAATCCCCAACAGAATTCCAGCCCTAAATTTGGGGTTCAATACCAATCTATGAGGTGAATGAATCTCATTTAAGAAATTTGAAGTAGGTCTTGGCTTAGTAAGCATTAAAATTGACCAAGATATTACCTGTTTTCCCATATATGGTGCAAACTAAACAAAAAATCTTTACTTTCTTCTTTCATCAATTTTAAGTTAAAATTAGTATATTTTATTTTTGAAATTGGCTTGCTAGCATGTAGCTGGTATAAGATTTCTTGACCAGAAGAAACGCAAAAGTACTATCCAACACCCTCAAACTTTGGGTCCCTAACCTTAAAACAATAAAGTGATATGTGGTATCAACCCATGGTCTTGACAAGTCTACCAGTTCATTTGTGTAATAATATAAGTTCAAGAGTAACTGATTAAGTAGTAAATAGAGAAATATATCTTGTGGAACTGTGGATCTTAATAACTTCCAAAGTCCTTGGCCTCCCTAGTATTTATTAAAAAAGGACATGTCTTGCTTTTGTGGTAATAGACCAAAATAAGCTCAACAGCAATGTCAAAAAAAATATATCCCTTAAATTATTACTGATCACTATACCGCTTCTGCTCCATGCAATACTTTTCAGAAATGGAATTAATTTCAAGTACTGGAAGGCAGAGCTCCCAAAAGGGAACTAGGAGAAGTGCGGTAATTTTACTGCTCAAATTCATTGTCAATCTACTCTTATGCTACAATGTTTGCATAATACTTCTTTGAATTTTTAACAAGCTATGGATATTCTATTATGCTGTTATATGAACTCTATAATTTTGTTTTTTATTGATAAGACCATTTTTATCAGAACGTTTAAAACAACCGTAACATTTATTGACTTTTTCTATAACCTTAGTGAAGCTGGCTTTAAGATTTGGACGCGGAAGTGCACTTTTTTCTGATAACTAATCAGTTATATGGTATTTGTCATTAACAAGTTGGTATTATGGCTTTATTCAGCAAATTGGAAGTCATCAAACAAATGACGTGGTCAAGTAGCAAGCCAACATTTAGGTGTTCCTTGTGATAATCAGATATAAATACAAGTTTGTCAAGAATTTTGTCAAATTGATTAAACTATTATTTCACTCTCTAGTTAAGGATATACACTTTGATGGGAAATTAAACTGCCAGTTGGGATTTTAGAAACAGAGGCTTTTTCTCAACATAGTGCTGGTACTTATGTACCAAAACTTGGTAGCCGTTTTTTAAAAATGGGTCATTCTTTACACAATATGGGTTGTTTTATTATTTAAGGATTCTGAGGGAGTTGTGCACTCCATGGTTTACTGCAGCTGGATACTTGATGTACATGTAAATAATCATATTATTTTTGAGAAAGAGTGTTTAGCAGTAATCTATTCGTGTATACAATTCTGAGTTTATGTTTATGGAGTAAGTTTTTAAAAATAACTTCTATGCTTAACTTCACATGTCTATAGAATCTGAAGGAGCCAGAAGGGCACTTGTACCAATGTTTTGAAACTTTAAGCCTAGAATTTGAAATTAAGCACTAGCTTAATCTTAGCACTAAAACACTGATAATCTTTTTTGTCTACCTACTGTTGCCTTAGCTGCTGATATAGGTTATAAATTGTTTGACAAAACGTTAACTCGCCAATATAGTAATAACCTGACGAGGTGAAACGCACATTGGAACATCTGAGGCGGAATACCTTTGTATAATCATGAAACTATTATAAAGGTTATCTTTAAACAACATTTTCTGTTTCCCAGGACCACCAAGTTGACTGGATTGATTATTGTGTATCATAAAGACGATGGAGAACAAGCAAAAAACGCTTAAAAATAATAATACACACTCTATTGGAAATTGATACCTTCTGATAATTATGAAACTCTCTGCTTCTTTAAGATGCCAAGATGAAGCTCCATACTGGAAGTCCTTTTCTATCATTTGGTTCAGAACACTTTTACATTTCACATTTCTATTGATTGTTAGTCCCCTTGCCCAACAGTTATGGGAAATTCATGATATAATCATGACCATTGATCATCTCACTAGATGGGTGGAGGTTAAAGCAATTAAAGACCTGCGTGCTATGACGACAGCTAAGTTTTTTTAGAATTAATAGTTCATAAGAATGGCTACCCAAAGTTTAACTTACCATACAAAGGGACAAAATTTTTCTTCAAAAACCTTTCTAAACTCAAAGAACTTTATAGTATACAAGGGTATTGTCTATGCATAACACCCTGAAATCGCACATGATAGAACAAATAAACATTACTCTTATTGGCATCTCTCATAAATTGATTAATGGTAAAAAATCCAATTGTAAAATTTTCTTGTCCTCTGCCATTTTTGTGTATAAAATTGCTTATAGCTTGGTAATGGAGCACTCACCATTCCAGTAAAATATGGGAAGCAGCTTGAAATACCCCTATATTTTCTACTTGCTTGTCAACGAAGAGAACACAAGTTCAATCCAATTAGTTATAAACTCATGCAAATTAAATCAAGCTACACGTTAATATTCTTAAAGTACTGGCTTAGTAAATCAAGACTGAAAATTATGATAATGAGGATAGGCAGACCTTACCTATCTTTGCAGTAAGGAAATAGTTACATAATATGAAATTATGGCTTTGGAAGGACAAACAAATTGGAGCACATTTGGAAATAATAACTTGTGAGCGTAAAGAATACGTCACTTTATACATACACTCTTGAAAGATATCCCTAAGGGCTACCTTACTAATTAGTATATGATATGTTCCTTAAGTAGTAAGAGCAAAACTTCGGATTTTCAGCCATAAATTTTTAATAACCTACCCTATCACATCCTCTTCTTTCGTCCTTGATGTTTGGTCATAGGGGATAATGATGAGATCTGGTCTGAAAAACCATATGATTAAGTATTATATATTCATTTATTTTATTTTATAATCTTTATTATAATGCAAACAAAGGGTAAAATTAACTAATGATATGTTAATGTTAGCCTTTAGTATTATTTTACTATGGATTACTCGCCCACATTCCACGTTTTTATATGTAATTGGTAATTGATATCATTGTGTTACTTACAATTACCTTTGTACTTCTACTACTGGTAATCATGAATGAATATTTAATCCTTGATCCTTAACTGACTGGTGCAACTCTTAATTCCCATATTACCTCATTTACCTCCCCCCACGGCCGGGTTTTTCATCTATCATAACAATATTACTTTCAACTACCTTTCCTCGCGCCAGCATAAGCTAATTGTTCATAGGTTATTCTATTCTTTGTCATTTTCCAATGTCTTGATACTAATAAGGCTGATTTCTATCATAATGTAATTACTAACACCAATACCTTAGAGTCCTATTTCTTCAACATATTATAAGACCATATATTTTTTCTCTAAACTTTTTGAATATTTGCACCAATAAGATTTAGGGATTTGGAGGAGAATATCAGAAGAAGACCATCCTTTTGAGAATAATCTGTTTTTACTATAGCCTGGAGAAAGCCTAAAAGAGAAAAGACTATGATATTGAAGCCCCAAGCCACTATCAGTATCTGATACTAAGGTAATCTGTTTTCAGTTTAATTAAATAAAGCCTATTTATGATAGATAAGGGTTTTCCAATTTGTGCTTTTAAAGTTTACCTTATTCATATGGGACTTGTTTTTAAAATAAAAACTAAACACTTGCAGTTGGGTTCTGACACCTAAGTGACAGTTGAAAAATTACTGCTCATGTTTTGTGAATAAACATTAATGATAATCAATGGGTCTGTTATATTGCTTAGTCTATCTAATGTATCTCTTGATACTGATTATTGTTTTGCAATAGGTTCCTAAAATTTATTTTTTTTAAAAGTTGGATTAAATAGTGATATATTATATATCAAGTTTAAGTTTGTCATTTGTTTTTTAAAAGAATTATATTGACTCTAGATTGTGTTGTTCCAAAATCTCAGATTAAGCTTTA
Source organism: Massospora cicadina (assembly GCA_022478985.1). Classification (NCBI taxonomy): domain Eukaryota; kingdom Fungi; phylum Entomophthoromycota; class Entomophthoromycetes; order Entomophthorales; family Entomophthoraceae; genus Massospora; species Massospora cicadina. The sequence continues at coordinate 206,515 of JAKSZP010000056.1, read as the reverse complement.
CTAGTACAATAAACTAACTTTGGAAAACTCAAATTATAACAATCATATTTATCACCAGTTGAAGATGTGCTTTTAAGTTCTTTAAGCGTCAATAAACAGAATGGGATATTAACACCCATCCACACCTCGTCTTAAGTAAATTGACCTTGTCTTAGATCATAAGAATTCTAATTCTAGAATTATTCTGTCATTCCGTTAATCTAGGGGACTACACATTCTGGTATAGTTGGATTTCTGATTACATATCGGTACTGGTATCCCTCATCCATGAAGCTAAAGTTGGTTGCTGCTTGTCCCTGACTCCACACTTCTACTGAATCTTAATGATAATCAAACAAAAACTCTTTTTGTTTTTTTATATCTGTTAATTATTCTCAGGACTTTTCTGTAGGTTAATACTTATTTATAGTTTGTTGAAGCAGGTCTTATTATTTCTTATTTTCGCCATGATATGGCGTTATAGAACTATTGGCGTATTACTGTATAAAACATTGAGTTTAAAGCAAACTGATTGTGATGATTGCTGAGTGTCTAAAGCAGAGATAGTAATTTATCCTATAGTCATCCCATAAAATTTAAACTAACAACTCTGGTAAATTGTTGTATTAACTTCCACCAAGAAGAATTATATAAATTATTTAGTACAGGATTACAATTTGATTATCTTTTATAACAAAGCTATGACTTATATAATATGAGTTTTGATTCTAATTTCTTAATGTTATAGTACATAAAATCTTCTATAAATGTTTCCTATTAGTTTTTAATTTCAATGCAACTTATATTTTATATAAGATTCATTTAATAAAAAATAAGCAATTAACTAGTAGATAACAAACTACTAAGTATAGTGCGATGTAACTATGTTGTTTTTTATATTTTTTTCACCATGACAACACTAAATCTTATTCAGAGAAGGCCAACCATGGGACGGACTTATATGGTATAGCAATGACAAAAGAAACACAAAGACACGTTATGAGGCAACCCAGAGAAGCCAAAGCTACCTCTTGTTGTCAACGGGATAACCTGTGGAAGAAAGAGGGGAGGTGTCAGGGAAAACCAGCGCTAATACTGAACACAAATGAAGGAAAGGGTCCAAGAGCAGGAACCATATATAAAACCATGATGAAATAAACTGGCGTTGGAGTGATGGCAATGGACCAAACTACATGCTTAAAAATTATCTGTTAAGTGGGAGTGAAAGTGACAGACGGCTTAATGAAGGGTGGGAGTAGTACCAAAAAGAGCGCCCAAGAAAAAAGTATGTATTATTCACAGAGCAATGACTATTGTCAGACAATTACTTTTCCAATTATTTAATAAGAGTGCTTCGATGAAAATAAGGAGGAAAATGTGGACGAATTTGGCCAAAGGACTCTGGCAATTCTTGGTGGAATCCTTTAAATTGGGGCAATAAAATGTTTAAATAATACTTGGCCCAAGTAAACAAAAGCAGGTAATCAAATTGTGCTGATTATGCGGCGAATTCAGGAGAGCCCATTGTTGGCTCTTCCCCAGGCTAACACCAATTTAGTACAACATACCCCGTGGAGGCTGTCCCCTTTTATAGGGTTGGAAGGAGTCCTGAATGGTAAAAATAATTTTTATGCCCACTGATTGGGTAAAATTTGTTAAATCGTTACCTCACAGTCATATCCTACCAATAATCGATTTTACATCAATTGTTTCATCAAAACAAGGTGAGTTTTCTGAGATCTGATAGGTCAAATCTCAATATTTCCTAATTTAGATTTTACTAAGCTTAAAACTTTGAGCCTCAAGACCTTAGATAGTATTTATCGACCTAAAAGAGGGTTATCCTTTCTTACCCCTTGGGTACTATTAAAAACCTTATGAAAATACTTTTTTTGTATTTATTTTCAAGTATTTTTATTACAACTAGTGGTGAGTAACCCCTTTGATTCTCTCAGCAGTTGCAATTAATTTCCTCCTACAAAATATTTGAACTCTGGGGAAAATTACAACCAGCAAGCATAAGCCCAGACCTTAGTCCAACAGCTATAATTAAGGGACAGAGAGACAGTCAGATGGCGAGTTTGTGGAATTAGCAATGATGTTCTTATACAGGCTGAAACCTGATCTGGATCCTAGCGAAAGAAATGCATAACCTCCTACCAGATCGCCTTAGACGGAGAGAAATCCTCCAAATGGTAAACTAAAGACCAATATTTGCCACACACTACACATGAAGACTGAGAGGCGTTGGACAGCTCCGCAGTGTGGTACACCTTCTTCAGGCATCTCCATACATGGGCGCGAATCCTAGGCTGCAATAGAGGATGGTGGAATTACCCCAAAATGACCTTCTGGGAAGATAAAAGAGTAAGTGATGTCCAGCATGTCAAGGTAATCTACTTGGGCTATGGTATGAGGGCGGTGAGATAACATGCTATGAGAACAACTTGTCCATGAAAAGTGTGTGTAAAAAGGAGGGTAGTGAGAATCATTTAGGAGGTGTGATTATTGATGCTGATTCACCATCATGCACTCTGCATGGTCAGGAGAATCCTCTTGAAGTGGGCAGGGGTCCCATGAGGTCCTGTGGCAGAGGGGTGCTAATCCAGGTTGTTGAGAATAGAATTAAGGTGGTCAGGGTTGCAAAGGCAAAGAAAAAGGCAAAGTTGGACTGGGGCATACGAGATCAGTGCTTGGTGGGAAGTGTAGGTCTATTTACCTGTGCGTCCAGGCGCCAAGTATATTATAGGGATGATTTAGTAGTTGATCAGGCTCATACCTCCACTATTGAGTGGTCCAAACAAGACGTCCAGAAGTAAAGGTGGAGGGAAGCCAAGACATAGCCACCTTTGGATGAGGGCATAGAGGGTAGCAAAGAATGTGGGAGAAAGAGTAATAGCGTGCACAGAAAACCAAACAATGGACAGAAAGAGAGAGAGAGTTGGCAACAACTATCTTGCCCGTCAGGCTAGTTTGCTTGCCTCTGAGGGAGGCGATGCGTCTAGTTAAATTGTCTAAAGTGTCTTGTTCCATTACAGAGATTGCATAACCCGCCTGCTCCAGCCATACTCCCAATTGGCGAGCTTGGCCTTAGTGGGCCCGGAAAAAAATGGGAGCATAAGAGGAATGATACAAGGGGACTGCCTTGGGGAGGCTAAAAAGGGGCCATAAAGAAGGCATATGCTACTGAGCAGCGGTGGCAGGTGACCAGTGAAAAAGGTATTTACCAATGAGGATGGTCTCAGTTAAATTGTCATTTAATAGCTGCATTACTAACCCTTGAGTACGCCTATATGGTACTCACCTGGACGCGTTCATCACAGTTACTAAAGACCCTGACCACACAAATTATCATAAAACGCAAGCATCTTGACAGGCGCCAAGCCTTGCAAATGAACACCAGTAATTTGGGGATTCAAATTTTCTTAAAAGTTGGTTAAGGCTAAAGCTGTATAAAAGAGGGCTCAAAGAGTCCCCATTTGGGAGACCCCTTTGTAGGAAGCCCATATCTGTCAGTAAACCTGTGCCACATACTGTCATTGTAGCTTATTCATTGAGCAACATCACCCAATTGATGAAGCTAGAAGGAAGTTGAAGCTTGTGGAAGCAAGCCCCAAGGTAAGCTCAGTTGAATCGAACATAGGCTTTCTGCTGATCCAAGAACACAAGCGCTCCAGTATCATGAGATTGGCAGACGTTGGCTACTGAATGGATGTTGTCCCATATAGACCTCCTAATAAATAAAGTCATACTTTTTAGGAATATAACTTCATGTGCAACTATCCCCAATTTCCTCATGATTTTGATGAAGATGCAAAGTATGAGATTGAGAAGCTTGTTTGTTGCAAGCTGTGCCTACATTGACACAGCAAAAACTTCTCTTTTTTCCCAATTATCCTGAAACCCAATGGCGCATCAAGTCATTTACTTGTGTGCCTGCTCTCATCACTTTTGCTTATCATCTTGCTCAATACGTTGAGATGATTGACACCACCAGCATCATTAACGAAGAACCCCCATAATTATACCTCCATATGACACATGTTACTGATGTTACCACCCGGATGCTGTCTGCCATGTTCCGTCAGCTAAAGCAGGCGCCGGACAAAAGTTTCCCTTAGCTTCCTCATCTTCTGATATGGCTTCCTAGGCTGTTAGCTGAGGCGCCAAATTAGGAATATTTTTTTCAAATAATTTCTATGTTTGGCCCATCTGCAAATAATGATGCGTGGCAGCTCCCCCTTTTAGGTTGGGCACCACTAGTGCTAAAAAATAATTCAGGAGCAACTTCCCTAAGAATTTAGTTATAATTTTATAAAAATTTGGTATCAGTGTTAATAAGCGAAATAGGGCGCCATTTTGTCAAATCCAGACTATCCCCCCAAAAAAAAGTAACTATATATGCCTCTTGCCCACCAGGAAGAAGAAATTTTTCCAAAATGGTACTTGTTCATTGAGGTTAACAGAAGAGTGGATATATTACTAAATTACTTTTTATAACTCATAAGGAATGCCATCTGATCCTGAAATTTGCTTAATGGCACACCGCAAACTGCAAACCATAGTTCATCACACGCTATTAAATTTATAAAGGTTCAGGTAACAGGCACAGGTGCAGATATGTGCTTCAGAGAGGAATGCTTCAATTGTGGCCAGTTCAACAGGATTGGACCAGTACAACTCAGAGTAAAACATATGAACTGCAGCGGAACCTCCTTCAGTTCTTCTTCAATGTTTGCATCCATAATACTAAACTGTGTATAGCCATGTTTTGTTTAGGAGAGAAAAATTGGCAGAGGAAAAAGTCAGAGCACGTCTCACAAGCTGTGATATGTTTAGTGTTGTACCTGACACAAATGCGGTTTTTGTTTCCTTACCAATGTGTTCAAGTGGGCGGACAACTCAGCTCATTTACAACACTAAGAAGGGCTGTAACCTGCAGCTGGAAATTTACTCTCCAGGTGATCCACTTCTTCTAAAGTTCACTTAGTAGCTGATGCAGCATGGGAGTGCTGCGACAAAATGTGACATGCATGGGAGAGTGTGTGAGAGATAAAAGCAGACCATGTGGTGAGAGGTTTGGCACAGAAAGGAGTCATAAACTCCTGGGTTGAAGTCTCTAGACATTTCATCATGAGAACTTGGGTAAAGAGAAAATTTTCAGATGAAATATTATTCTATCTTGGCGCTTGTGCCACTGGATGTGACAGAGAAAAGGACACCAAAACCATTCTATGGTAGGAGAAATCAATTTTAGTCATGGTAAGGTGCAAAATTTGGGGACAAAGACGCAATGTTACAAGAATAAAATTTTTGCGAGACATAGACATCAACAGGCCGATTGCACATGGGTAGAAACATGTTGGGTAAAAGAGGAGTGTGCTTTGGAAGGGTGTCATAAAGGACCAGGGTAGCACTTATGACGTGGAGCTTTATGTGCCCTTTTGAAAGTATAAATGAGGAAGGCTATCAGTCAGTGGTTGGGTTAGTCCAGCAATTCAAATCGCCTACTACAAAGGTATTGGGAGGAAAGGGAAGAGTAAAACGTCCAAGAGAATCCCCTATGAGCCTTTTCACAGGGTGGGCATAAACATAAGTGATTGTGTGTACCTCGTTGCACCATGAGAAAGCAATGTTCAGTACCTGATCATTCAGAAAGGATTTTTGAGTTAAATATTGAAATTTATTGTTCACCCATACTGACACCCCACAGTGTGGTGACCAAAAAGATACAGTAGGGAGGAGCACGTTTGCCCATGCTTCCTCATCACCTTGTGTATAGTAGATCTCCTGTACTGCCAGGATATCCACAGGTAAGTTGTACTTTAGGAAACTCATTTTCTTGGCCTGATACGAAGAGGCATTGAGTCATTTGATGTTCCACGTCCCTATTGTTATTGAGAAGCTCATCGCGCATCAGGAGCAAGAGGAAGTTCCCAATGGCCCTGCTCCTTACCTTTCCTTGGACGCCTACAAAGCCTTACTATGAGTGTTTGCAGTAACAGGAGTATAGGTTTAGATTCTTTTTAGTAGTTTAATTTTCTATTATCTATGGTTGGGCGATTTTTCTCAACATTGGTTTCATGTGGTGCACCAGCTATGGAGTTTATAAATTTTATTGAGATTGACGAGAAATTTGGTTTCAATCAGTGCACAGGTTGCATGTGAGGATGTGAAAAGCCCTAATTGATGGACCAAAGCAGGTAAGCACAATCCAATTGGCTTGTAGATTGTGATTCCACTGAGGCGGAAACTTCAGCATTGTTGGCCTAAAGTTGGTCAGGAGAGATGGTGGACGCCGCCTATGTCACCGCCCTGGATGATGCTTCATGTTCTTGTTGGCTTTCTTACGCTCCTGTTGGTACACAGGATCAACCTAGACATACTGACTTACTTCTCCCCAACCAAAGAAAATAGTAGTGTCAACAACGTACTCATACTAATTGGTGATTTCATCTATTGCCTCCATAACAGCTTCATAAAGTTTTATGCCCCCCTTTGACAGGGCAGGTGTGCACCTTGTGGCCAAACGAACGGCAGAAAGTGCAAATGGGCTGTGCCTTGTCCAACAAGGTTCAGAACTGTAGAGTTGGATGTTTATTAATCATGTGACAGCAATTCAAGGGATTAGAGTCAAATCCTATATGATCACATGTTTGAGGGTGATCACTGCTATAGATTTACCCATACTAAAGGGTTGGCATAATTGTAAAGTGCTTCATTTCAATTGAGATAAATCAACATATATGTGTCCCTCAATGAGATGGATCTTGAAGACGGCTCAAGCAATCATTGTAGGGAGGAAATCAAAAGTAATAAAAATTGGTTTGACTGTGTCCAGCACATACGCTTCATCTCCACCACCTGTTGCCATCTAGGAGTTTGACCACCACGCTTACCTGTGCAGTGGTGTTAGCTGCTTCTGATGTTTCTTAAATCTAGGTCAAACAAACCCTGAGACATAGTGTGTGGCACTATAAAAACAACTTTCAGGAAATAGTGGAGTAAACTTTTACAGAATGTTTCCCAAAGAGCCAGTGAATTTACTCCTAGGATACTTTTTGAAGCCAGTTCTCCACTAATGACAGGGGCTGAAAATGGGGAGTCTTGATAAATTATTTACACTTTGTTTTCCACTCTAAAACTTCCAGCAAGATACTCACAGTGTGTTTTTTGTTTTGGGTTTGGCTGTTAGTTCCCCGTGCATTTACTAACTTTAGGCGGTGCAAATACTGACCCTATGCCTTTCATCACACTTGCCAAAGCCTTATTGTGCTTTGGGCTCACACTCATCTCCCCATTACAGATTATCAAAGTAACAGATTTGAATTAATTGGCTGCGAAATAGTCATAACAGGAAAAAAGTTTAACTATCTAACTTATTGAAGACTTATAATATTTTTGATTAACAATTTCCTATCTGATAGAAGGACAAGCATTTGGAAATAAATGATAACTTTCTAAAACACATCCTCTATATAGTATTTTTGAGCTATGTTAAATAGCTTGATTTTATTAACTCAGCTATTATACACAAAACAGAAACAAAACCCAGTATAGCATATACTTTAGTGAAGATATAAAAAAGTATATTTTTTTAAAAAGGGGAGAATACCCCAGTGGTAGAATAGGGACCCTCTGCCACTGCCTCCCCAAGTTTGATCCCAGTAGTGAACTTTGGGTAAAGGATGATTATGACTGTGTTGGCATTGTGCACCAATGCCCTGAACTGAGATAGCAAATAGTAAATGCGGTCCATGGAGAGCCTGGCCTATCATACGCTGTGCATGGAGGTTTTCCTGCTTTATCCTCCTTTCCCATTTTCTTCAATTCCCTTCATTGGTGTGGTATCATCCCCAGGTCAGCCCACCTTGAATAAAAATTTAGAAATTATATTTCTTTAAAAGTTATATAATCTTAGTACTATACTTAGATCATAATTCATAAAACAACGCTGTTAATTAACAAAAAAGATAATTATTAAAGTCAAATATCTTTATTATTGTATTTATAATCAATAAATTTTTAAGATCGGTAATTAATCAACTAAAAAGACAGCTTGATATACAACTAACATTATATATTGTAAGATATATATGAGAATGAAATAAGTAACACAGCACTCTAGAGGTAGTGTTTATCAAAAGTTAATTCTTTCTTAAAAACAATAATTGCTATTCACCAAAATCTTCTAGATAATAATTTTAGTTATAAAGTAATTTATAAACAGCTATATGAATTGGCCAACAACCTTTATTTCTGAATCTGTGCATATGCTATATCAGCTTATTGGGTATCAGAATTCATCTAGTCTTTTGCATACTAATAGAAGATTGAGCTTAAGCAACAACCTGACAAGATCTGTTTTACGCTTTTTCTTAAAAAACTGGGTATCTATCTCGCTTTCTCACAAACCTAATTTGTAAAGTAATTTTATTACTCCAAGATCTTATAATTTTATTTCCAAAAACTAAAATTCTTGTTCCCATATTCTGATTAGTAAAGCAGAATTTGTTAACTGTGTCTTTTTATTTTTTAGTCAATTTTTCTCCCATTTATGAGTTGATTTTAATTTTGTTTTTTTCAAGTAAGATTCTAATCATAAGCACATTTTTTTATAAATTTTACTAATACAGACATCCAAAACTTGCTTATCATAAGATTACACTATGGTAATTATATTCCATATTTCTTACATTTACATCTACAACTTCTATATAATGAATTAGTTGCAAATATTCTAGCTAAAGAAAAAAAATCAAATCTTGATTTCCATTTCATAATGAGAAAGAAGATGTGACAATACCATCTAGTATTAAAAAAAGATGTGACAAACTAATATTAAGATATTATGTTTAAAAAAATAGTACAACAAAATCTTTCCTACAACAGTATTTGTTTTGTAATAGATTGCTCTTTATTGCATTTTAAACAAAACCATTATAATTTTTCATTTTTGTTTAAGTTTTTATAAGAAAGTAAAATTCCAACGGTTAGCATAGCAAATGGGCTTAAAATAATTAATAAGCTTTTGGAGTCCATGGAAGCAATGCCAAATTGGAGTTTATAAATTTTTTAAGCCTAAAGTATAACAGAAAAGAAAGATGCTAATTCAGTAGTTGGTAAACTTTAATATCATAGCAAAAAAGTAAGTTTCTAGCTAGTATTTTTAGGTTTGTGCAGATGATGGTACAAGTTTAATAATAAAATCAAGTATATAAAACTTTTAACAACTAAGTCATTATTGAAATAACCATTTAAGAAGTTTAGATAAGAAAGCAAATTAGGGTTAACAGCAATTAAAATTATATATCAGTATATGCTAATTGCTAGATAATTTGATCTCAAAATTAATTGTAAGTTAAATTGATAAATTGTAATCTAAGATAGTAGAAGCTTATTTACTGTTGTAAAGTGACAACTGACAGGTTTGCGGTGTTTTATATAACAATAAAAGCCTAACTGTTTGAAGACAGCAAGTGTAAGCTTAGCTTGAAATGGTTAGGAAAAAATCCTAAGAACATGCCCTAAAACAACTTAGGCAACCGTTGCCTGCAATAACTAAATAAAACAGCAAGTAAACCCTAGTATGCAAAACTGATGTTTTTTATTAGGGAAAATTACGGGGTATATAGGAAGCAAACATCAATTGAATGCCCACCTATCAAAGAGTATTGGCATTGGTTGTTGAAAATTGCAGTAAACAAACAAGTGAATCATATAACTTGTTATGTACTAATTCAAAATTTCCTTCAAGATTTTTTATAGCCATTGTCAAAGTCTACTAATACCTATAATTAAATCTAATCATTGAAATAGTTAAGTTTGATCAAAGAATTGCATTAATAGCTAGATTTGAACTTTTTATTTGAAAGTCAAGAAACATAGAACCCAACCAATATAAATAGCAACCGCGCCTAACTAGAACATTAGTTTTAGAACATATTTGGGACAAGAATAGCCTAGTTAAAGCCCAGCACAATCCCTGGCTTACCATATTATCTTGATACAATTTGTTTATGCACACATGTCTAAGAAATTCTGGGAATTTTGGCTTAGTTGATCATTGAAATCCAGCAGAGAGATAATTGTTACAACCCCCTCCTCCAAGAGCCATCAAACAAACTCCAGTAACCTTCATTAAGAACAGGAAAAATCTGGCAGAGCTTTATAAAATTAAAAGCACTCAGATACAATAAATGATGCAATATCAAAAAGCTATAAATAACAGTTAATTTAATATTAGAACAACTAAACTTATAAAAATTATAAAATATTGTTTCCATTTTAATAGTTGTTTGCATGTATTTAAAACATAGTATGCACCATTTGTACTAACCATCCATCAATGAGGTACTTAATAATATAGGTATCAGAGCCAACTTATAGATGACCTTGAATGGCCCAATCAAGAGCATCTAACTTATTCTGTCATTCAAAGCCTTGGGTTTGATAATAATTAATCCCATTGCCAATTTCAAAAGTTAGAAGAGCTGGCTGCTTTAAATCTTTATACCTTTAGCCCTAATTTTCTTTTTGAAAATATTGGCATATGCAGAGGACTGTACCTATTAGAAATTTTTTGTTAAGCTCCACAAATACTGTAAAAGGCATCATTTCCAGACTTGGTTCAAGAGCAGAATATAAAATTGGAGGCAAACAATCCCGACGCTTATATAGTAATTGAAAAAATTACCCATTGATGAATAATAAGGTAGATTAAGGGCAATTTTCAAGTCTGGGGTAGCGTCCCCTCCATTTGGATCATGAGATGTTCCCTTTCCCATCCAAGAAAGGGCCAACAAGATGGCAGCCCCCTTGTCTCCCAGGGCGACCTTGTTCATGTGGTGGATTAGCGGTGGGCTACATCTTACCCTTTGGGGATCTCGCCCCCAACCTCAATTCTTAAGTTTGGAGAATTGATACAGCAAATGAGGGGATATGTAGCAAGTTGGAAAGGAACAAGGATCTTCATTGGGTGAAGGGTCTGAATACAATTACTAGCACCGAATCTTTGTCCTTAATAATAAAAAGTTATAAATCATTAGCAACAAAGCCCAACAGGCGTGTACATTAAGTGGAAAAAGTGGTAGATGTCAAAACATTTGGTAAAACTCAAAGATGGCATTGGGCCATCTTAAAAAGTTGTCGCCAGAATAGAACCCTCTCTGAAAATATTTGGGACAAGGCCTGAAGGGCGTGCACCTTTGATGAAGAAGCGTCTATTATTTAATCTTTGGTAGAACTCACTGATGGCATTAGGACATAATCAAAAAATTGACTTCAGTTCAGAACCATCCCCCCCAAAAAAAATCAAAATCCCCGTCCAATGAATCACAATCAGTCTAAATAAGCCAAAGCAACTGGGTGTGAGTGCATTGGGCATCCTAGACCCGTTCCTGACCACTTGGGACCGCCCCTATGTGGGGTGGCCTTGGGAGGTACCCATTGCTCATCTGGAAAGACGCCTCATGCTAAACATTGGAACCTTGGCAAATCGCAATTTAGGCATTCTTAGACAAACAATAGTGACTCAGCATACCAATGGTATCTTGAAATTCAGTTTAAATTAAGTTTGTTTTCTCCCCCTGGCCTAAAGTTCTTCAGGTTAGTCCAAATCTTGATGTCCCTTATTCTGCACTTTACCAAGCTATTCTCTAGATCAATTGTCTATTTAAGCAGTTGCAACACACTGAAAAAGGTTGAAAGTCAATTTCCTTTTTTTAAATTTAATAAAAATTCATGCGCCCTAAAATTAATTTTTCTTATGACAAAATTTAAACAATAATCCAATCCCATTTTATCAGCACCCAGACCCATGGGCTGTGTGGCCATGACAGCCTGGTTTTTTGCTGGATTGCTATTTACAATTACAACCCTTTGGCGCTTGCTGGTTAAGTCTCTCACAACACTTTATAATTTCATATAAGCAGCAGCGCCCCTGGCAATCAGGTTTCCCTTTTGGGTGTTTTTACATTTATACTGTCAGGACAGTATAAAGTTTACTTGCCTCGTTCATAACATAATCAACCTTCATTGTTTCCAGACATTTCGCTCTCCTTGTTAATATGGGTGAAGCAGTGGTTACCATATTCCTTATGAATGTTTATTAAGTAGCCTGCCTTTAGTTGAATGACTGATCAATTGCTAAATTTTATTGAAGTTCCTGGATGTCTTTGGAGGAAGTCCTTCATGGAAAACTTGTTTCATTACCCTTTTCTTTCCCCTCAGTCCCCCTATTAATGGGAATTTCATAAATAAGATTTGCAACTTGGCCTCAGGTTCTGTTCCCAATGTTAATCAGTATCTATATTGATTGCCAGATCATGATGTGCCCCTGCACCCAAGTTGGTGTGCTCTGGTTTAACTGCCTTTGTAATCTTTTTGGTGTCATCAGAAATGACCGTATCTGTCAATAAATAGAATTACGCCTACTTTTTGTTATATTTGAAAATTAATATTGTGCTCACCAGTTGTCCTTCAAAACTCAGGTCAACGCTGGAGCAGCGGGAAAATTAATGAGACTGGAGTTGGCCCAGCAGCTGGACCTTGACTTAAACTTGGGGCCGGAAGTGTTGGTTGCCTCATCAGCATCCTAGCCATCCTATAAAGTATTGCGCCCAGTACCCTTCTCAGTTCACCAGTTTGGTTTTTGCAATCGCTTTTTGGTGATGCCTAACCTCGTGTCCTGGTGATTTTGGGTGTGGGTTGTGGCGTTGGCAGCATATGATGATCCACTTGAAATCTAAAACGCTGTCATTTTCCTAACGGTCAGGTGGAGGGCAAGTTTCATTTATTTGATCCCTTTGCAAGGCTTAATACCGTGGATTTGCTAAACCCTTGTATCTCCTGTAGGGCTTCCTTGGGTTTCTCCACTGCGTTAATGGGCTACCAGAGCTTTTTTGATTTTGAAAAGGCTAACTGCCTTCCACCACATATGGAATTCAATTTAAAATTTTATACTACAGTGCAGGTTGTGAATATAAACTGCCCACTGTACCTGCATATGGCAGAGGATGAGGTGCCCTCGATTCTTGGCTAGTTGATATGCTCAAAAAGGGTTGGTTGTTCAAAAACATCCCCTGTTGTCTTATCCATTGTCTTTGATAAAAAGTCAGATGTGCCCCTTCATCCCTGCGTGAATTACAGCTGCCTCAATAATATCACAGTTCATGACCCTTACCCATTGCCATTGGAACAGAAAAATGGTCAAGCAATTTCCAAGTCGTGTGTGTTTTTAAAACTCAATCTAGCTAATTCCTTTAATCTTATTTGGGTAAGGAAGTCCAGGAATGGCTTATCTCTATCCGGAAAAGATGAGGCATATTCCTATTTTGAGTGATGCCCTTTGGGCTTGAGAATACACCCTCCACATTCCAAAGTATGATTGATAGCGCGCTGGGTGATCTCCAACTCACCTGCTCTAATGCATATATTGATGATATTCTGGTACATTCTCCCTCTCCCAAACAACATGTAAAAGACTTGGAGGCAGTTGTGCCTGTCTTGCATAAGGCGGGTCTGTTTGTCAAGCCACGAAGTTGCAAATTTTATTAGGAGGAATTCACAATACTTGGGTAACCTCATCTTAAAAGATGGGTAAGCCATTCCGCCCAGAAAACGGACGCCATCCGCATTTGGCCAACTCCAATGACTCAGGAGCAATTGATAAGCTTGATTGTACCATCATATTCATAAAAATATTCTCTCCTGCACTATCCCAGTTGGCTGCCCCACTCCATCCGCTCACAGGCAAGAACATTCCCTTTTTGTGGACGCTCAAGCCAGCAAGCATTTGATACAACAATAAGGTTGTTCTTGTCGCCTCCCACCCTTAAGCATGCAGATTCTTTTAAACCCTATATTTTAGCGTGCAATGCATCTTCTGCCGCAGTAAGGGGATGTCTTTCTCCAGGAGCACAGTGGGTTGGAACTCTCAGTTGCTTACTTTTTTCCACGTGTTTTCTTCCACTGAGCAATCCTGGGCCATCTACAACATGGTGTTGCAGCCTTAGAGGGGCCTTGACCCACTGGCAATATGTCTTACAGAGAGGTTAGCACGAGTTTGCTGTGCAGAAAATTACTAAGAACTACTATACCTCTGAAAGCCACAGAAGTTGGCGCACTGCCTGGCCTGAACCTACCAGGACTTGTGCAGCTTTAACTTAAAATATGAGTTTGTGAAGGGAGCACATAACGTCCTTTTCAACTTACTAAGTCACAATCCTGCACTTTGCTCAACAGATTCAGATGAAGTGGACCTCATCACGGTCATTCCACTAAAATCTTGACCATTGTCACTATCACAGTTTCAGAATCAGATTTAGCTCTAGAAGCGACCTTGGTGTCACAGGTATTAGTAGCACAGTTGGCATGTGAGGAGGGGTGGAACTTATGGAGTGGTTGTCCCTCCCAGCTTCCAAGTCTTCCTTATATTCTTTGGCAAAGGGGCTCTTTCAGTTTAGGTTGCAGGTGTGGGTTCCTCCCCTTCTCTAAGCTGAAGTCATTAAAGTTCATCACAATCTCTGGCGGTCGGTCCCTGGGGAATAAAAAATGCATCAATATAGTGAAGCGCACCTTTGACTGGCCAGGCTTTTCCAAGGATGTCCAGGCATGGGTCGCCAACTGTGTGACTTGCGCGCAGGCCAAGTCAGACTGGTATAGTAGTAATGGTCTTCTTCACCCCTTGCAGCAGGCAGAGGGGCTGTGAACATTGGTGTTCATAATTCTAATTGTTGAACTACCCAGCTCCAAGGGGTTCACAGTGATCATGGTAGTCTTAGACTGCTTTACTTAATTCTCCCTGCATATCACGTGAACCTACACTATTACTTTAAAAGAAACGACCAATCTAATTGCGTGCCATTTGTTTTTAATGTTTGTGTTGCCACAGAAAATTATCAGCAGCTGCGGGCCCCAATTTATGGTGCAGTTTTGGAACAAGCTCTTGACAACCTTGAAGATTACATCCTGCCTCTCCACCGCATAGCATTCACAATCAGATGCCCAAACTGAAAAAGTTAATCAGATTATGGAGAAGTACCTGCTGTGGTATGCTACAGCCGCTCAGGTAACTTGGGTGGACGATCTTCCCCTCGTCCAGTTTGTGTACAATAATGGAACATGCATCCATGGGCTTTTCCCATATGAAGCTACCTTGGGGTATAACCCTTCTTTTTCAGTGTGTCCATGACTTCACCTGGAGGTACAAGCTGCAGTTTACCATGCTCATCACGTTTGCACCACGCAGTCCTTAGTTCAGGAGCACTTGACTAAAGAAAAAATTGATTATAAGTGGTTTGCAGATCAATAATGGTTCCCAGCACATGATATACAGGTTGGTTCACACATGATGATTGACATGTGTCACTTGCGCATGCAGGTGCCCTTGTACTCATTGCATCTTGGTGCTCGGGCCATCAAAAGGTGAGAGAGGCTTTGGAAACTGAGCTTTCTTTTTTGAGATTGCCAGCTACTGGAAGCAACATCCGGTCTTCCATGCCTCTCAGATGTCCCTGTTTAAGGGGCAATTCCATCAGACCCAGAGCCCATTGTGATCAAGGGCGCTGAGGAAGCTGAAGTTGAGAACATCCAGGCCTCCTAATGTTAACTTTATTCAATTCAATATTTAGTTGTGTGGAAAGGCTATCCAGCCTATGTAAATAACTGGGTTGGTGCGAAGGACTGTGCCAACTGCTTAGAGCTTGTTGAGGATTTCCATACCACCCACTCAGATGATCCATGTCCTCCCCTACTAATCGCTATGCTAATGGCAATCAAATTGCCCAAGGCCCACAAGAATGCGGCTTTGCTCAATTCCCCAATGGTGGCACTCCCCTTTTTTTTTAAAAAGGAAGGGTGATTTAAGTCTGGGGGAGCGCCCCCTCCATTTGATTTGGTATATGTTCCCTTTCCCATACAATAAGGGGCCAAGAAGGCCAGCGGCCCCCTTGTAACCCAGGGCAACCTCGCTCATATAGTGGATGAGCAGTGGATTATGGTTTACCCTTTGAGGATTGCGCCCCAACACCAGTTCCTAAATCCTGAGAATTAGTAGAGCGAATTGAGGGAATTGTAGTGAGTTGGCAAAGAACTGGTATCTTCATGAGGTATAGGGGACAAATATAATTAATAACAAGGAATCTTCAGCATTAATAGTTAACAGTCTTAAATTATGAGCTACAAAGCTCAACTGTAAATCCTGAGGAATGTCCGCTGGGCGTTAATTGGGCCATCCTTCTGTTCCTGAGCAAGAAAATACCAAAGAGGATGGCTATACCCCTCATTACTCAGGGCAATCTCGCTCACGTGGTAGATGAGTGCTGGAAAATAGCCCGTCAGCTTCAGATCCCACTTTCAGTATTTGCACTCTCCTCAGCAGAACTGTTACAATGAATTAAGTAAAATCTGTGCTGAGATCACCAAAATAGACTAATTGCAACTAATTCGAGCGGCAATCAGCCAGATACTCAGATTTCAAATGGTCAAAAAGGTATGAAGGTTGAGCTATCAGCTGGAACGCCTGACGGTTGCAAATTTGGTTTACACGATGATCAAAAATCTTCCCCCCTCCCAAATCCATCAGGCATCACCCCCAATGGGCAGCATCCTTCCAGAAAATTGGGCGTTGCACCTGATGCAATACCATTGACTGAAACTTGGCTTGTCACCAAATCTTGCAATGTTGACCCCAGGGAACTACCCCTCCTATTCCCAAATAGTTCACCTCTTAGGTTGACCTGACCCCAACTCAGCCTGCCGCCAAACTTAGCGATGTCAGTCCCCAGAGAAATAACCCGCCATTTCCAAATAGTTCACCGTTTAGGTCAAACTGACCAAAACTCAGCTCGTCACCAAATTTTGCAATGTCAGTCCCTAGGGAACTAACCCGCCTATTCCCAAATAGTTCACCCCTCAGGTCAAACTTGCAGAACCCGATCCTGGCTTATTTTCCCCCCAAAATTGACAACTATTTATTTGAGCACATCGCCCTGAGAAAATTGTTGGTCGATTCTCTTCCCTTAAATTTCCCAATAAAAACACCCTCCCCTAAATTTCCGTTTTTATTGGTTGAGACTTAGTTTCCCTTCCAGTTCCATATCCATCATACCAGCAGCAGTGCCCCTGGAATTCTGGTCCACCACTTGTATACTTCAGCATTCAGGCTGGTAGGCCAGTCTATTTTCTACTTGCCGTCTGCCTGACATAATTGACCAACCATCAATCTTTATATTTCCACCTTTCTCGCAGATATTGTTGCAGCAATGGTCCCTCCTTTCCAAATGAATCAAGTTGTAAAGAAGATTATCCCTACCCACAATTAGCCCCATCCCACTCAAAACTCCAAACCCATACCCCATAGTTGCCACGGCTACCTTGCCCATGTCAGTAGAGTCTGACATCTCAACTTGCAATGAGTTTGTCTTCCAAAGCCCAGTAGTTATAGCTGTCGCCCTTCAAAGGTGCAATCCCTATGGAACTGGAACTGACTATCATTGAAAATGGGGAAGAGGCTGAGGAAGAATTATCCCAGCATCCCAGAAATCCTGACGTTCCATCCAATATCTTATGGCTTGGAAAAAATATCTGGCCTATAAGAACAGTTGGTGCAAGACAAATGATTGCGCAAATTGCATGAACCTGGATGAAACATTCCATATCCCACCCTGAGACTCTCCCTTTCCCCAAAAAACCTACATCAAGTAATGACGATCAAGTCACCCAATGCGCACAAGAAGGTGGCTCTCTTAGAGTTTCCCAGTGATGAGGCTCTTTGCTTGGAAAAAGGAAAGGGTAACGTGAGTCCTGAAGAACATCCGCTGGGCGTTAATCGGGCCATCCTTCTGTTCCTGAGCAAGAAAATACCAAAGAGGATGGCTATACCCCTCGTTACTCAGGGCAACCTTGCTCGCATGGTAGATGAGTGCTGGAAAATAGCCTGTCAGCTTCAGATCCCACTTTTGGTACTTGCACTCTCCTCAGCAGAACTGTTACATTGAATTAAGTAAAATCTGTGCCGAGATCACCAAAATAGAACTAATTGCAACTAATTCAAGCGGCAATCAGCCAGATACTCAGATTTCAAATGGTCAAAAAGGTATGAAGGTCTAGCTATCAGCTGGAACGCCTGACGGTTGCAAATTTGGTTTACACGATGATCAAAAATCTTCCCCCTTCCCAAATCCATCAGGCATCATCCCCAATGGGCAGCATCCTTCCAGAAAATTGGGCGTTGCGCCTGATGCAATACCACTGACTGCAACTTGGCTTGTCAACAAATCTTGCAATGTTGACCCCAGGGAACTACCCCTCCTATTCCCAAATAGTTCACCTCTTAGGTTGACCTGACTGCAACTTGGCCTGCCGCCAAACTTAGCAATGTCAGTCCCCAGAGAACTATCTCGCCCATTTCCAAATAGTTCACCATTTAGATCAAACTGACTGAAACTCAGCTCGTCGCCAAATTTTGCAATATTAGTCCCTAGGGAACTAACCCGCCTATTCCCAAATAGTTCACCACTCAGGTTGAACTTGCAGAACCTGATTCTGGCTTATTTTCCCCCCAAAATTGACAACTATTTAATTGGGCACATCGCCCTGAGAAAATTGTTGGTTGATTCTCTTCCCTTAAACTTCCCAATAAAACACCCTCCCCCAAATTTCCATTTTTATCGGTTGAGACTTAGTTTCCCTTCCAGTTCCATATCCGTCATACCAGCAGCAGTGCCCCTGGCATTCTGGTCCACCACTTGGATGCTTCAGCATTCAGGCTGGTAGGCCAGTCTATTTTCTACTTTCCATCTGCCTGACACCAACAGGCAATTACATTTAGTGGTAAAAGCAGTAAATGTCAAAGATTTGGTAATACTCGCCAATGGCATTGGGCCATCATCAAAAGTTATTGCCAGTTAAGAACCCTCTCTGAATATATTGGAAAAAAGGCCTGATGGGCGTGTACCTTCAATAAAGAAAACGTCCAAAATTCAATATTTAATAGAACTTGCTGATGTCATTGGACCATCATCAAAGATTGCATCAGTTCAGAACCATCACCCCAAAAAATTTAAATCCATGTCAATGAATCACAATCAGTCTAAACAGATGCCAAAGCAACCGGGTGTGGGTGGATTGGGCATCCTAAACCTGTTCCTGACCACTTGGGACTGCTCCTATGTGGGTTAGTCTTGAGAGGTACCCATTGCCCATTTGGAAAGATGCCTCATGCTAAACGTTGGAACCTTGGCAAATCCGCAATTTAGGCATTCTTAGACAAACAATAGTGACTCAGCCCACCGCTGGTACCTTCAAATTCAGTTCAAATTAAGTTCGTTTTCCCCCTGGCCTGAAGTCCATCAAGTTAGTCCAAATCTTGAGGGCCCTGATTCTGCACTTTTCCAAGCTATTCCCAAAAATTGATTGTCTAAATAAGCAGTTGTAATGCACTGGGAAAATTAACGGTCAATTTTCTAATTTTAAATTCAAAAAAAATTTCAATACATTAAATTTACTTTTCTTTCTATGACAAAATTAAAACCACACAATCCAATCCCACTTTTATTAGCACCCAGACTCATGGGTCCTTGACCATGACAGCCTGGTTCGTTGCTATGTTGCTTTTTACAATCATAGTTCATTGGCGCTCGCTGGTTAAGTACCTCACAGCACTTTATAACGTCATTTAAGCAGCAGCGCCCTGGGATTTGGGCTTGCCTTTTAGTTGTTTTTACATCCAGACTGGCAGGCTGGTCTAAACTTTACTTGCTGCGATCATGGCACAATATTGCAGCTGATAAATAATTACCCATCTGGAGGGTTTACCAGCTACAATCTTCTTCAAGGCAGTGGCCAAGACCCATTAACCCTCAACCATCTTAATTTTTTTCTGGGTGGTAAGGCGTCATCAATACTCTTCATATTCCCATTACCTCATTTAGTTATGAGGTGGCATGCATGATAAAGTTTCTTTCATTTTCTGTTAAAATAATTTGAATGCAACCATGCCAATAGGTTAACTGCTCTATTATTAACTTGGCAGTACTGTTGATATCTACTTTTTACTAAACACTTGTCTACTCATCAAATTAAACTATTTATAGCCACAATAACATACCAGCATTTCTTGGTACTCATAGAGGAGAGGGCTTATTACGTTGATGAGGATCATGTGAAAAGTAAACCCAGGCTTCACTTTCCAGAAAGTAGTGCCTTATATTAAGGCTTGTGGCCTGACTCATAGCACATTAGGCAAGATTTTATAACATCAAATTTAAGTGTTTTGCAATAGTATTCCCAGTTGAATCTTTTCTAGGTGTCTTTTTGGCCTTCATGTCCGGCTACATTATGAGATGCAATTTATTTGCAGTTCATCTAGATGGCTTTATGAACTTCAGAGATTTTGTACAATGATTTTAAACAATTGACCGTTACTGATCTTTGTTTTTTAATTTCCTTGGTTAAATGACAACTGTATCTCTAGTGGTTGTTCTTCAATATTATCTGTAGACATCTTCTCATAAAATTTATCTCTTTAACTCTGCAAGCCTAGAACAGTTGTCAACTTTAATGACTATCTTCATTTTAATGCGCGGTACCTTCCTGGTGAAAGATCTTAAAATTATATGCTTTCAATTTTATAGGACTTATTAGCTAACTTTAAGGCTTTTTTAGGTCATGCAGCCATCTCAGAAAAAAATAGTCTGTCACCCCTAAAAACAGAATCCGTGGATTTATACTCAGAACTGCTTGCTTGCATATACTACTGTAAAGTATGTACACTCTGTTATGGTGTTATTACATAACTGTTTGATTTATGTTCAGCTTACATATGCTATGGGATTTTCATTACTAAGTTCAACTACTTGATTTAATACGGCCTTAATCGCTGTTATAAAATTTATCCATTTATATAATGAAATGCCAATCAAATTATATGTACTGCATACTAGTTTACTCATTTATTACATCCTAAGTGCAACAAAAAAATTATTTGGCTTTTTTAAACCATTTTAAGCCTCCCTTAGGATTTTTCATAAGTTGGAGGAAGGCTTAGCAATGGACGCAAAATACTTTGCAAAGCGGTGGTAAAACCCAACCATTCCTAAGAATACTTGAATGTCTCATATTTTTATGGGTCTTGTCATGATTTAAATCGCCTCAAAGTTGGTGTTTTTTGGCCCGTAATCACTAAGCATCTACTATAAACCACTAAATACTCGATTTTCTCATTTTTAAAGATGACTTTTTGAGGCTTAGTCTTAATTGGAGGCTGATTGTCCTCTGAACATCTTTTTCAAATGTTTTAGGTGATCCATAGATGTGTGACTAAAGACATTGAAATCATCTAGGTAGACAAGAATGAACAATAAGTTCATATCAACTAACGCAATATCTATTGCCTAGTGAAATGTGGCCAGCGCATTACAAAGACCTTGCGGCATTTGCATTAGTTAGTATAGTCCATAGGCGGAATTGATCGCATATTTTTCTTAATCTACCTTTGGGAAATTGTTCTTCCAGTAGCCTGATTTAAGATCCATAAAGGAAAATAATTGAGTCGTTCCTAGACAGATCCAGAGTATCAATTAATCATGGCAATGGATATGAGCCTTTCTTAGTTATTTATTTGGCTAGGTGAAATTAATGACTACTCAATTAGATCCACTTTTCTCTTAAAATCACAATTGGCCTGCCCAAGGACTTAAAGATGGATCCAATCATCCATTTTCAAGTAGTTTGAAAATTTTGTCAGCACCCATGGCCTTACTTATTCATGACCATCTGATGGTTCTCATCTAAATTGGCATTTTATTTTCAACTTTAAACTTAAAAATGATTTCTTTAGCGCATCATGATCATAGTCCTCTTTAAAAAACAATTTGGTATTATTAAACTATATGAAACTTTATTCTGCTCATCCAAAATTCCATTTGTTTAGCTTAATTGAAAAACTTCAATAATTAACTCAAAAATGAAGCATATTGTAAATCCATCTCGCGTAGTTGGTCAAATGTATGGAATGATAACAATTCCTCTATTAAAAATTAAGTGAGCATATACTACTACCTGATTTTTTACTAGCTTAGCTTCTTTATCCAATTAAATGTCAACCAGTACTTATATTCACCATGACCAGGGATCAGGATCCTATGCGCAACATGTGGTTTAGTTCTACATTTTTACCATGATGCATGGATTTTGGCATACAGATATTCAGAAAGGTATAATGTAAGACCAGTTCACAATACACTACTTTATGAGAATTAACAATTGTTGCCTTCACGCCCTTAAGGGATTCTCAAAACAGTTCAATATGTTTGGTTGATTTTAGATTGGCGGCCAATGTTAATTTTTATGGGGATGTTCCATCTGCATAAACTAAACTTATATAAGGGTTTTTATTATTTGGGATTGGCCACCTTTTCAGTTTCAGAACAGCGGCAAAGTTTATACTGAAATTTGAGGGCGTTTCTCTTAAATTCACATCAAATTCCATACTATTACATAAAGTTGACGCCAATATCTCAAAATTCTTCATTGACAAACCTATTGCTGGTGCTGTGAAAATAAGTATCTAAATATGTGAAGGCAGATCACTGTAGGCTCCCTTAGCAGTAGTTTTTGTAAGCATGCAATCCCATAGACCAGTCATAGTCCAGAACATGTGAAAGTTTAGTTTTTTCACCAACTATGTAGAGACAATATTAATTGAAACCCACTATCTAGATTTCTAAAACCTTTACTCAATTGACCAAAACATCTGCATAGATTATTTAAATTCTGTGATATACTATCTAATTGTAGAATAGTGCCAGTTGTGGTGCATCAAGTGCTTTTAAAAGTTGGGCAGAGAAATTGAAAAATTCTCCGTAATATTAGTGATTTAAAATATTTCATTATCAGGGTCTAAAGTGAGATGTCTAGCTCTATGTTCATCTGCTTGTCCCAGAGCTGCTCCCCTTAAGACTGCTTTGTATGCAAAATTTCAGGCTCAAAATTAAATAACTGATGGAATGTGAGAAAAGGCGGTAATAGACTGTTCCTTGTCTATTCTGCCTGGTCTTTTCCTTTATAATTACTTGAATCGCAATGTCCTTAGGGATAACCAAGTTGACGTTGTTCTTTAATTTCTTAGATCTACAGAACCTTATAATGTGGCCATCTTCGCCACATTGATGGAAGAAATATCTACTTGTGGTTTGATAGAAAATCATCATGTATACATCATGGTTAGAGCTTTAGCTGGGTATTAAAGGCTGTTCCACAGATTTTTGTAAAAATCTGATCATCTGAGAAGTCATCTTGTTATAGTTTAGTCAGCAATTTTGGCCTAATTTAATTATGTATAGGGACAAAGTGCCATCTCCATTATGTTTTGTGCATCAAAATCAGTCAAACCCCTGTCCCATTGAGAATTTAAGCTTCTTGATAGAACCAATTGGTAAATGCATCTATGGTTATGTACACTTGAACTGATTACCCATAAATTCCTGTTTTCAGTTTGCAAGGCACTCTGACCAGCCAAATTCGCTTATGACGGCGTCATATGCCTCAATATTTGTCCTCTAAGTTGCTGACAACATGGGTAGGACCAGGTTTTAGCTTTACATATCTAATCAATTGATTATAGTGATGGCCTACTAATGATCACCGTAGCCCACCATCATCATTTCAAAATGTTTTGTAAATGTAGAAACATTATACTTCTGAATTTAGGCAGTTTTGACTAGATGATCTCCAATTTTTACTGTATTTATTGCCAGTAGAATCTAAACATTGTGGAATGTCATTCATAATCTTAAGGGTAATTGTTGTCCTTCATGTTGCATTGTTTTATGGATGTTTTTAGGTGAGAGACTGGCAGATACTTCAGATCTGTCATCTTTTCTTGTAGAGTATTGAAATGTTAGTTCAGGCTGGATAATTGTGCTAAACCAACTCCTCCCCATTTCTTTTTCAACTAAATTCCAAATTCCAACTTCAATGTAAGTCTAGGGGAGCATCCCCTGTGCCTCAATTGTGAGGCACTCCAGTTTTTCACCAAAAAGGGGGCCAAGAAGGCAGCCATCCCACTCATCACCCAGGGCGATTTAGCCCATGTGGTGGAAGAGAGGTAGGTGATGACATGCCTCTTTAAGGTTGCCCCCTTCCCCCCTAATCTGACCATGCAAGAACTACTCCTGAGGATTATGGGGGTCTGGAGGTGACTACAGTGAGAGGATGTTAGCTGAAGAGCAATCGCAAGCATGTATCTCCAGTTACAACCTTAAGACCCACTAAAGAGGCAAAAAATCTAAATTGATTGGGGGTCCAACTTCAGCAACAATTTCAAGTTCTACTGAGGAGGAGAAAAATATGGATAAATTGAGGGGTCCAACTCCAGTGAAATTGAGGGTGATAAATCCCTTTGATAATCAATGGGACTGGGCCCCTGTGGCCCGGTCATGGGCACTAAATTGTTCCTCCCACCTCGATTTTGTTTGTCTTGGTGATGCTTAGTTAAGCAGGCAACAGGTAGTCCCATGGCCTGGACATGGGGCCCAGTGCCATTGGTTATTGAATGTATTTTTAACCTTGATTTCACTTGAGTTGGACCCCACAATTTATATGCATTTTTGCCTCCTTAGTGGAATCTAATATTGTCTCTGGGGTTAGCCCCCAATCAAATTAGACTTTTCTCCTCTTTGGCGGACCCTACTTTTGTCTCTGGGGATATGTATTCACCATTGCCTTTTGGCTGGAATCCTCTCACCGCTGCCACCTCCACACACCCAATTCAATAATGTAGTTCTTTCATGGTCAGATAGGGGAAAGAGGGAAAACTTAAGGAGGTATGTCATCACCTACCTCTCATCCACCACATGAGCTTATTTGCCATGGGTGATGAAGGTGGCAGCTCCTTCTTGGCCCCCTTTTTGGTGAAAATAAGAATGCCTTGTGATCAAGGCACAGGGGGACACATAACCCTCAGACTCACATTCAAGTTTTCTAGAGCATATCTCTTGCCAATTGGTAAATTAACAGATTTTATTGAAGTTTCCTTTACAAAAGACCTTCTAATGTCATGATCTGTTCTTACATCTCGAAAATTTCTTTATGTGCACATGTCGCAAAGTAACATTATTACCCCAAATTGACTCCAAATACATTATATGGACTACTTGCCGTGTGATAATCTCATTCATAAACCCCCTTTAGTGAGCACCACTTGTAAAGCGTCGAATCTACAGGTTTCAGGAGTTTATAGGTAAGAGGTAACTGTTTGGAAACAGTAATTGTAATTTGAGCTGGAAATGGTACAGGTTAAAAACTTAAGACCTAATCATAAAAAACTTAGGCAGCCATTGACTTCAATAAAATAAACAAAGCTACTATTAAAACCATGTAATCCAAATCAAAGTAGTTTAATAAAAAAGGGGACATCTGAGCAATGAATGGCAACTGAATAACCACCCATATATTATTATTGGAATTGATTGCTGAAAAGTGCAGTACATCAGCCTTGGTCATAGCATTATGTATGCTACTAACTTAAAAAATTCCTGAGAGATTTTAAAGCTATTACAGTGCTCTTAATTCTTTAATGAAAGTCTAATCACAAAACAGTTAATTGATTGATTAATCAAAAACTTTTTTAACTCGTTGCAATCACTAATTGCAACAAATTTGATTCAAGACTAGGTAAGTTAAATAATCTCTTTGAGGAGATTAGTGTGCATTTGATGTTGGGTAGTAGTTGGACCAGCAAAGTAAAGGGCACAGGATTGGCCTTTGCACCATACAAAGTTTGTAAACGCCCCAGCAACACCGGAGTTCTTGATAAAAATAAGAAAATGGTGGTGAGTATTTCCCCAAAGATTTTAGACTGGCAAGCAAAATGCAACAAGTTCATCTTAACTCCGCATTCTCAGCCCCTGTCATCAGTGGAGCACAGGGCTCAAGTTTTTTTGGATATAAACAAAACGGAGCTTTATGAAAAGTATTTTGGAGATGTGCACAAACACTTTCCAGATAAAGTATATGATGTACTGCACTCCATGTCCCGCAGTTGGTTGGATCTTGGGTTTGAAACTAAACAAGCAGTGGGCAAAGCTGCACAGGTGCGTGTGGTGGTAGACCTCCTGAATGGTCAAGGGGTGATCAAAACAAAGCACATTGAATGAACTAAATTAACCCAAATTTTCGTTATGCTCAACTTCCTCACCACAACAATAAAGTGCACATTACTGGAGCAACACCTCAAGGTTGGGCTTAAGAGCTATAAAGAACTTCACTCCTTTAAAATGGAACGCTTATGCTTATTCCAGACCTGTGCATGGGCAAAGCTATTGCAGTGATCACCCCAACCATGGTAATTGTTGAAGACTTTACTTAAATCCCACACTGCTGTTGTTAATATTGACAGGCAGGAATTACGCCTTTCCATGTAACAGTGGATAGAGCGCCCCCTATCTGCACCTTTTGTCACTCTTTTGGCCGCAAGGCGCTCACATGCTCTTCCAGAGAGGTCATCAAGAAAACTGAAATTCTTCCCAACGTAATGTGCAGTGCAGACCCCCATTATAAACTTACCATTGGCACCAATGCCGCCTTCCTGTGGGGTGCACAGGGTTGTTACTTTCAGCTAAATTTGTGTCCACCAGGAGCCCAAGAAGGCTATACAGGCCTGTAGAGCAGCAGCTAAGGCAACGTCTATGGCCGCGTCCATGATCACACCTGCCCAGACCCAGAATGACATTGAGTCATTTGCAGATGAGGCAGCTTGAGAATCAGATTGCTAATCAGATTGGGCCAACCCTTGAGGACCAGATGGGTGAGACGGATTTCCCCAATCAAAGTTACCAAGCTCCAATCAGAACCAATTCTAACACCCACTTTCCTCCTGAGTTTTTGTTGACCTTTGATGATGCACTTCATAAGCACAACAATTCATAATGTCAATCCAAATCATCAAAATTGAAGAAATCAAAATCTTTTAATAAACCCACATTAATAACACTCCTTAAAGACAGTTACCCTGTAGAACAGTGCACACGTGATGCTATAAAAAACGTGCTGAAAAAGAGGCGGCTGAAGGACAAGGGAGACCTTCTCCTAGCACCTAAGGTGCAATGGGGGAGCTGTTACAATAGGGAGTTGTATATCGCTGGACTCAAGGCCTTTCCATACTAAGTTTAGGAAACTGAGTTTTAAAAAATTACCTGTGGACTTCCTGGCCATTAAGAAAACCCTCTGTCCACATGGTGCCAAGGAATCATGGGCAACCATGATCCTCCCCTCCTTCTCCTTTTGGTTGCTGCACTGTGGGGTGCTTATACATGCAACCCATAGTTCTAAATTTATTTCCTCTAATTTGTACCTTGATGGGCGTGTGCTTGTTTTATCTTTTTCGTGGGATGACAAAGTGCACGTTATCATTGATATCAATGCCTAACATGTGCACGCTCTCCAGGAATTCCTCTCAGCCATAACTTCGCTCCCTCTTCTGCCTGATCTTTTTGTGGTGGGCGACGTGAGCTGCTGGGCTAACCCAACCACCGACTGCTGGCCTTCTACTCCTACCCCCCCCCTTCTGGGGCACGTCAAACTACACGTTCTAAAAGCTACTTTGGGGCTTTTTGATACCCTCACCAGCCATGCACTGCTATTCCTCAACATGTCCCATCACCATGTGCACAACGTTAAGCTGAGGCCTATGTCCCACATTGACTTTAGTCTTGCCCAGTTGAACATTTGGTCTCAGGTTGCACACTTTACAATGACAAATATCGTTTTCTCCAACAGGTTGGTGTCAATTTCCTTCTCTTTGTTGAACCCAGCGACACATGTGCTAAAGTGGTGCAAACTTTATCCAGCCAAGATTACATCGCCTAGGTTTTCCTCATAGGTGGACACCAAAACTTTGGCACCAGATTTTGTCACACCGTTCTTTGCAGACCACTTACTACCTGGTCGACCTTCAAAGCAAACGACATCTATTAGGCGCACCACCTCTCATTGCGTCACACTTGGGCTGCCTCAGCAATCATTAGTGCACGCTTGAAGAAGTAAACCACCCAGAGTCTAATTTCCTTGCTGCAGGATATAGCCCAGATTGGGGTTGCAAGTGAGTAGAAGTGTCTGCTCGTCTCAACGCACTGGTAAGGCAACACAAAAATCAAATCTATGTTCAGTTCAAAGCGAAAATATATTGGTGGTGACATGTGCTCCCCCTATTTTTCCATAAATTCTTTTCACTGCATTAGAGCTTGGCCTGCACACAGGTGAGGCGGCCAGACCACTCCGTTGCAGAAACTCCAGCTGAATTGACAATTGAAGCTTTAATTTTTTTTACTTCAAATTGTATTGCTCCAGTTCAGGAAAACTGGTTGAAGTTAAAGAGTTTCTTATAAGTGCAAATATCTGCACCATTTCCCGTTACCCAGAGTTGATGAATTTAATTTCTTGGGACACTCTGGTATGTCATTTGCGGTGCACTTCACAAAAAAACCCAGGTCTAGATGGGATTCCTTATGAGTTCTATAAGAGATATTCTAATTATTTCTCCACTCAGTTGCTATCCTCAATGAACTAGTGTCTGTTAGTAGCGCGCCTCCTTCCCGGGGGCCAGGAGGCATACACAATCATGCTGTACAAAAAAGGTGATAAGCTGGACTTGGAAACTGGCGGCAAATATCACTTACTAATACAGATACTAAATTATTTACCAAAATTATGGCCAACCGCCTATGGGAAGAATCCTTCAATATAATCTCTTCTGATCAATTCGGTTTTATTCCCAAGCGGTCTATATGGGATAACATACATACTTTAGCCAACGTCTGCCAATCCACGGCTACTGAAGCACTTGTTTTCTTAGACCAGAAGAAGTATTATGATAGTTTCAACTGGGAGTACCTCAAAGATTGCCTCCACAATTTCCATCTAACCCATCGGTTCATTAATTGGGTGATGTTGCTTATGGAATCCGGCACAATGGCTGTGCGCGGCCCTGGCTTCCTCACTGATGTGGTTCACCCTCAAGGGGACTCCTCTAAGGGGACCCTTTAATTCCATTGTTGTACAATTTCAGCCTTGCCCACTTTTATGAAATATGAATGCCCAACTAACTGGTGTCCATGTGCAAGACCAAGCACCAGTTAAGATGTTGATATTTGCTGATGATTGTGTGGTTGAGGTGTCTAACAACCAAGATGCACACGCGCTTGAGGATACTATCCATGATTACTCCAGGGTCAACAACGTCGCACTTAACGCTTCAAAACTGAAACAATTCTCCCCAGCCAGTACCAAGCCCACTGGTTATAGGCACCCCATACCTAACTGCTTCAGCAGCTATCTCACAGGTTCATTTGTCCCGCCCAACTCATACTGCCCCGCTTGTGCTCCCTTTCATGCCAAGCCCACTGCTGGTCTGGTACGCCATTTGGGAGTGTGACTGGAAGCGGGATGGTACGCCTCATTGGTGATGGAGCACCATAATCTAGACTATTCTTACAAAGCGCATGGCTTCCCTAAGAGCCCACCAGACTATCCTCCCAGTATGGGTTGTGCTTGCCAACTTTATGCTCCTGTCTAAAGAATGGTTTGTGGCCCATACTATGCCTTTTTCCCCCTCTTTCTTCACCTCTTTATACGCCCTCCTACAAGGGTGGCTTTGGTTATGCCGCTCACCGCCAGTGAGCCAGGACGTCATGTTTGGCTCTCACGATAATTGTGGTATGGTCTTGCTCAACTTCAAGGCCCACGCCGCCAAAATACTGGACACCTGGATCGCTGCAGTCTCCTCCCCCACACTCCCAGCCCAAGGCTGGTCACGCATTGCCCGCTCCAACTTTTCCTGCGCCCTGGGCCTCAGAAATTCTACACACTCATATTCTCTGTAAAACTATCTTTCCTCTCATCCCTCTGCTGTGGGCCCACATGGGACGTTGCCCCACTTCAAACGAATTTTCCTCTCCATGTGGAGCGCTGAGTGGAGAATCAGCATCTGTGGTCACACCGCTCAGAGGGGTCGCCCTACTCCCTGTTTCTAAAAAGAAGTCCATGGTCAAGTCGTTTTAAACAACCTGGTACCACACCTTCCCCA
The DNA here is from genome assembly GCA_022478985.1 of Massospora cicadina. Classification (NCBI taxonomy): domain Eukaryota; kingdom Fungi; phylum Entomophthoromycota; class Entomophthoromycetes; order Entomophthorales; family Entomophthoraceae; genus Massospora; species Massospora cicadina. The sequence goes on along the minus strand of JAKSZP010000056.1, from coordinate 176,451 downwards.
CCTCATTGCCCGTATGAAACCTTGACAAGTTTGACATACCATACTCTTTGGAGACCCAGAAGGACATGTGTCAGTACACACACCATCCTATTTTACAACCCTAAAAAGCGCCCAAGTGTGGAGATGCCTGAGAAAAGGTTACCGCATGGTGGAGCAGTCCAGTGCAACTCAAAATTCATGCATTGTATGATATCAACACAGATCTTTAGTCCATTGCTTGGAAGATTTCCTGCCTTCACATGCAATTTGGCGGAATGTTATGCGCCTCTTTTGTCAGGAGAGTGCGCAGGCTTTCATCCTGTCCATAAACATCTTCGCCTTTCCCATGACTTCCCCTATCCACCCATCACTCCATGACTTAATTTTTTGCAATAGCACTATGGACGATACACACCATTGTCCTTGATGCACATCTTGCACTATCCCAACCCTACGTGAAGCTGTGCATCTCTTCCATTCCCACCTTACAGATCACTTTCAAGCTTGTTTTTATGGCCAACTGCCATCCAGCTTACGCCGGTTGGTGTAATACTGGATCACATTCTGGTTCATTTCATTGGATCCTTTACTTCTTTCATGTTCAGTTATGGCCCCGACCTCCAATGTCACTCCTCCTCTTCCTTACACTGGCTCCCGCTGGAAACAGGAGGTATCTACGGCTCATCTGGGGTGTCCCTCAATTTTCTTGGTGTTTTGTAGTTGGAGTTTAATGAAAGTGTCAGTCCCATGGTCTGCCTTCCCCAATTAAACTTTAAAAATTTGAAAATTAAAAAATTGATTAATAAAGATATGGAGATAATTAGAACTTTCTATTTTGAAAGTCTTAGACTTCAAACACTACTAATTTGTTTAGAACTGAGCCTGATTAAAAAAACTACTTGGAACATATTTGCAAAAATCAAACTGGGTAAAATTAAAGGGTGGTTAGCTGAGCGGGTAAAAACTGCTTCCAACCCTAGTGCAGGTTTTGAGTTCAAAACCTGTACTGTCTAGAAAACATTCTTGGTGTGGTATATTTGTCCCAAGGTAAAACTTTTCTTTCTCATTGCAAACACTTTTGCAACCCATTCAATTCAAGACTAAATCTAGTTTGATAATCTCATAGAGGGGATTAGTCTGCGCCCATGTCTGGGAGCAGTTGGGCAAGCAAGGCAAGAGGAGCAGGTGGAAGGCCCGCGGCCTCTAATGTTCGAAAACGCCCCGAGAATCCGGCAGAATAGAAAAAATCTAAAAAAACTGGCGGTCACAATTTCCCCAGAGATACTCGCGTGTCAAGCACGATGCAACCAGTACATCAACACGGCACATTCCCAGCCACTTTCGTTGGTGGAATTCGGAGTCCGTGTGTATCTGGACATCCAAAAAATGGCCCTATGGGAAAAATTTTGTGAAGATGTACACAAAATTTTCCTGACCGCGGTGTACGTTGCACCTCACTCCATGTCGCGCGGTTGGCTGGACCTAGGTTTCAAAAGCAAAATAGCAGCAGATGAGGCTGCAGCGGTGCATATAGTGGTTGACCTCCCCAAAGGGCAATGGGTCGTCAAAACTAAATGCACCAGATGGACAAAATCCAACCAAATTTTCCTCATGTTTGACTTTTTGCCTACTACGGTAAAACGTGACATTTTGGAGCAACACCTAAAAGATGGTCTCACCATATATGGTGAAATATAATCTTTCGAAATACAACGTTTCATGCTGATGCCACACCTGTGCACCGGCAAAGCCATTGCAGTTCTGACCCCAACCAAGGAGATCATGAAGGACCTAACCCAGATCCCGCACTCCACCTTTATTGACATCGCAGGGCACACCACCCACCCATTCTGGGTAACCGTGGACAGCGCGCCCCCCATTTGCACCCACTGTGACGCGTTCAGCCATAAGGCGCATGCATGCCCCATCAAAGAGGGCGTCACATTCCAAGAGCACCCCTTGGCGGCCATGGCCAGCGGAGAGGCGCACTACAAACCAACCGCAAGCACCAAGGAGGCTTTTTCGTGGGGAGCACAAGGCTGCTACCTATTGGTAAAGCCCATCTCCCCACAGGAGCGGAAGAAGGCTAAGCAGGCCCATAGGACCGTGGCCAAGGAAGCGGCCAAGGCCACCACCACCATCCCACACTCACAACACCAGGAGGACATGGAGACCTTCGCGGCGGAAGCAACTTGGGAATCCATCACCCAATCAGATTGGGAGGCCCAGGCTGAATGGGCCACTCAATCTGAGGATCCGATGGGAGATTTGATCTCACCCAATCGCTGCACCCAAGCCCCAGTCAAAACCAACTTGGGACCTATCTCAACCAAAAAAAATTTTTTACCCCACTCGATGGTGCACCGAACTTCTCCGCACTGCAAAAAATTCGTCTGACGTCAGGAAAACAAAAAGTGAAGGCCAAAACCAACGCGACTCTTTCCGCAAAAATTAACAAAAACCCTGATAGCATTGCTGCTAATACCCGCACTGCTGTGAAAGCCTGTGGGGACCTGGAAGAGGCTGGTGGGCCCAGGGGCCCACCCCCTCGCACCTAAGGTGCAATGGGGAAACCTTCACTCTAGGGATGCTGAATATCGCCAGACTCAAGGCCTCCCTGTCCTGGGCTAGGAAACTGAGTTTTTTACAAAAAAATTTACCCATGGATATCCTGGCCATCCAGGAGTCCCACTGTCCATGAGGTTCCGAGGAAGCTTGGAAAACAATGCTCCTACCATCCCTATCCTTTTGGTCAAAGCACTGTGGGGTGCTAATTCGGAAAAACAATTTTTTCAAATTTACATCTTCAGAAACATTCCTAAATGGCTGAGTGCTCGTTGTCATCTTCTCATGGGCCGATGTTGCACACACAATCGTCAACACTTATGCCCCAAACGGTGCACAAGAGCATCGGGAATTTTTCTTGTTGGTCAAATCCCTCCTGCTACCCCCCAATTCTTTTCTAATTGGTGACATGAATTGTTGGCTTACCTCACCAACGGACTGGTGGCCGCCCTCACCCCACGCCCCACAGGGTCACGTAGAACTATGCATTCTAAAAGCCACCCTTGGGTTAATGGATGCGCTGCCATGACATGCCCCACTGCTCAAAAACATGACGCGTCCCCACGTCCACAATGGCCAATTAAGGTCCATTACCCGCATCAACCTTATTCTAGCGCCGGCGAAATTCCAACCCCACATCTCCCACTTCAAAACAACAAAAATGGAATTCTCTGACCACCGACTGGTCTTGATAACATACCACTTACCCATCACAGTTGCAAAGGCCCCACATTGGTGCAAAATCCGCTCCCCAGAGCTCGCGTCACCAGGATTTTCCACGTGGGTGGAAGAGGCAACTTTGGCAAAATTGTTTGTTGCACCATTTTGCGTGGACCCCATTTCCACATGGGCAACTTTCAAAGAAGACACCATCCACCACTATCGCCATCTCTCATCCAGACGCTCACGAGCCACATCGGCAGTTATATCGCATGCACTGGAGAATTGGCCCACTTGGAGTCCAACATTCCAGCCTCAGGATATAGCCCTGCATGGGGCCAGAAGTGGGTGGAGGCAGCCGCCCACCTCAACGCACTTGAAAGGCAACACAAACATCGGGTTTGTGTCCAATACAGGGCCACACGCATCACTAAAGGCGACAAGTTCACCGCATACTTCTTCAAAAATTTTTGCACCATGCCAGAGCGTGGCCTGCACACAGGTGCGAAGATCAGATAATTCAATTGTGGACACACCAGCCAAAGTGGCAATCAAAATACAAAGATATTACTCCGAGTTATACTGAGCTGAACCAATTCAGCCGGCTGAAATGGCGGAATTTCTTGACAGAGCTCATATCCACACCATTTTCCAATACCCGAAAATAATGAATTTAATTACTCCAAATGAATTATGGACTACCATTTGCAGTGCGCAAACCGAAAATGCCCAGGCCCAGATGGCATTCCATATGAGTTCTACAAAAAATATTCTAAATATATATCCCCATTGCTGCTAGCCTCACTCAACCAAAGCCTGTTGGAAATGCGCCTCCTACCAGGAGGACATGAGGCCTTTACGGTCACACTCTTCAAGAAAGGGGATAGGCTAGACTTAGCCAACTGGCGCCCCATTTCTCTAACAAACACAGACACCAAAATTTTAACAAAAATCATGGCTAACCGTTTAGGGACTGTAGCATCTGCCACCATCTCCCCAGAACAATTCGGTTTCATCCCCAGAAGGTCGATTTGGGATAACGTGCACTCTGTGGCTAATGTGTGTCAGTCCACAGCCTCTGGGGCACTTGTATTCTTGGACCAACAAAAGGCCTATGATAGAGTAAACTGGGAATACCTTAGGGCCTGCCTCCAACAATTCCGCCTACCTCCCCACTTCATTAACTGAGTGATGCTGCTCACGGAATCTGCAACAATGGCAGTGCATGGCCCAGGTTTCCTAACGGAAGTAGTCCGTCCTCAAAGGGGCCTGTGACAAGGGGACCCCTGAGCCCACTCTTATACAACTTCAGCCTTGACCCACTACTGCGAAATGTGAATGCCCAACTCACTGGGGTCCATGTGCCAGGCCAAACCCCAGTCAAGATGATGGCATTTGCAGATGATTGCGTGGTGGGGGTGTCTAATAACAAAGATGCACGCGCACTTGAAGCCCTCATCCAGGAATATTCCCGGGTAAGCAACGCGGCACTGAACGCCTCCAAAACCGAAATCATCCTCCTTGGTCAGTTTCAGAACTGCTGGGCCCCAGCAAGTAGTTCCCAACCCAGCCCATCTGCTCGCCCACATCCACGCCTTACTAACTCAAACACACCGCTCCACTGGTGCTCCCCTTTGTGCCACGACCTACCATAGGACTGGTACACCATCTGGGCATGTGGTTGGAGGCAGGTGGATACGCGTCAGCAGTAATGGAGTGCCATATACTGGACAACGTGACGAAGTGAATCGCCTCTCTCAGAGCCCACCCTACTACCCTCACTGGCAGGGTTGTTCTTGCCAACTCTAAGCTCCTATCCAAAGTCTGGTTCGGAGCCCACGCCATCCCCTTCTCCCCAAGCTTCTTCAAATCCCTGTATGCTTTGCTACAAGGTTGGCTTTGGTCAGGCCGCCCTCCACCAGTACGGCTAGAGGTCATGTTTGGCCCTCATCATCATGGTGGCATGGGCCTACTTGACTTCAAAGCCCATGCCGCCAAGATCCTGGGCACCTGGATTGCGGCCGTCACTGCTCCTATACTCCCATCCCAACACTGGTCCTGCGCGGCCTGCTCCAACTTCTCCTGAGCCTTGGGCCTCAACAATCCATCAAACCCCCACTCCCTGATGAAGTACCTCGCATCACACACATCAGCCACAGGTCCTCACGGGACCAAAACCCACTACAAATGAATCCTACTCTCCATGCAAAGCGCAGAGTGGAGAATTTGTATTAGTGGACATACAACCCAAAGAGGCCGCCCCTCTCCTCAGTTCACACAAGAGGTACAGGGGCTACCCATCCATGATGGCGTGATCCCCATTTGACCCCAAGTCCTATCCAGGGTGGACTACCTGGACATGATGGACATCCCTTATTCCACTGAGACCCAAAAGACTATCTGGAAATACGCACACCATCCTCTGTTGCAGCCTCAAGTCCGCTCCCATGTGTGGCGCTGCCTGAGGCGGGTGTATCATACAGCTGAGTGCTCTAATGCTTTACAATAACCCTGTGTCATGTGTGGCCAGTATGGAACGCTGTTTCACCGCCTGGAGAAGTGCCCCACCTCTAAAGTAATATGGCGCGAAGCCCAACGTCTGCTAGGCCAGGATCAAACACATCCCTTCAGTCTGTCAAGAGATATGTTTGCTTCATCAATGGCCTCCCTCCTCCCACCCTCCCTCCATGCTCTGGTGGTTGCAATCGCCATGTGGACTATCCACACGATTGTCTTGGATGCCATCGCGGGATCCATCCCCACCCTCCCTGAAGCTGTCCACAGATTCCGGTCTCATTTGGTGGATCACTTTCAAGCATGGATGTTTGGATATCTCCCACCGCGTCGCCAACAGCTGGTCTCCTCCTGGTTCCCAGTCTGGTTCATCAAATCAGACCCCTTCCTCCACACGTGCTCAATAGTGGCTACGTCCCCTACACACGTTCCCTCCCCTTCCCATAAGTGGCGTTCCCGCTGGCAACAAGAGATAGCATCGCTTCTCTGGGGTGCCTCCCCTGGTACTAAGTTTTGTCTCGTCTGACTCATATTTGGAAGTGTCCGTCCCATGGTCAGCCTTCCCCGCAATAAATTTAAAATTTAAAATTTAAAATATTTGTCCCAAGGTTGACCCACCTAAAATAATTTAAATAAACTGGGTAAAATTCAGTAACAGCATTTGAAGCTTTAAAAATTTTTAAAATTAATCTTTTACCCGTAGCTACTCAAAAATTTAAAGGGAAAATACTTGATGAGATCACAATCAGATTTTATAATTTTTTGATAAATGTAATAGAAATGAATATTAAAAAATCAACATTTGTGTCAGTGGTACAATAAACAAATGTTCAGAAAATATCATTATAGCTCTGATGCAAAGATAACCAATAAATCAGCTAAAGCACTTTATAATTTTATAGACTAATCATTTATTTCTGATACACAAATTATTAACTATATTCAGTCATTAAGCTAAAAAGTGTAGCAAAAAGATAAGCATATTTATAATTCAAATCAAAACCTTAAGAATACCCATCCACAATTTTGTAGCTCTAAAACGGTTTAGTAAAGCAAAGGCAGGAACAAGCTTTTAAATTTCATACTCCATCTTCTATTCCAGGATCTGTGGGAGTCTATTTTAATATAGTGGTGGTCTATATCATTTTTTTGCATAAGCATACTATGGTTTTTTAATTCTCAATAACAAGAATAAAATAGTCCGCATATTCTAAACAACTGTATTAGTCAATTTCTAGTTCTTAAGCTCATTAGATACACTTTTTTGTAAGTCTTGGGTAATAATCCCTGCTGCTAGATTTTAGAAAAGTTACATTTCCTGTAAAAAAGGGGGAAATCTGACAGACATCCCTCTTATTGCCCTAGGTGATTTAGACTATACAGTAGAGGAGAGGTGGGTAACATTGTATACCTATGAATTGCGCCTCTTCTGGCCATGCTTACCACTAAAGAGTTGGTGGGTAAAATCAAGAAGATGTGCCAGGAGGAGGCGATTGGTCGAAGCCATCACCAGCAGCAAATTGGTAGCGTGGGTCTCTGGGAGGGTATCCACAGGTTCAAGTTCCGCTGGAGAGGTTGGTTCACATTCCACCAAAAGTAAATGGCTGAAAAGTCAGTTTCAGGTGTGAGATTAACCATCTGCCAGGTTTCCCCAACAACTTTGCAAGCAAGCCCATCCCTAACAAGTATGGCCATGGTCAATCTTTTTCCCACCCAATGGAGCTAGCCATATGTGGCCTGGCCACGGGAACAACTTACCATCCACTAAAGGCATTGTCATTATCATGCCAAGTGTAGTCGCAAAGAAATGAATATTCTCGCCTTGAATTAGTTGCTAATCTGCCAAATCAGGTTGGATATGAGTTGGTATATGAAAAATTCTAGTATGCTGATCTGGATCTAACCTAGTTGGGTGGATTAGCATTAAATTTGTGGGCAGGAATATTCATTCTGCCACAACTGTGTCTGGCACAATGATGATGACGCCTCTGGCAGATGGCAGATTCTGTCCACATCCAGACCACATATGGCCAGCTCCATTGGGTGGAAAAAGGATTGGCCACGCCCATATTTTTCAGGGATAGCTCACATGCAAAATTGACGGGGACCTGACAGATGGACAATTTAATGCCCAAAACTAACTTGCAGCCATTATTTTTGGCAAAATACAACATAGCCTTTCTGATGGAGCTATAACCTGCAGATACTCATCCAGGGGACCCATGCTACCTACCTTTCGCTATCAATGGCTTCTACCTTATGACACTTCATGACACAGCTTCTTTATTTCCCACAACCTCTTTAGTGGCAAGCATGGTAGAAGTGGCACAGTTCTCAGAGATATGCCATTACCCACCTCTTATCTACCACATGGACAGAATCGCCTAGGGCAACAAGAGGGACAGATAACATCTTTTTCTTCTTTTTTTGTCAGGAATGGGAATTTATCCTTATATAGTCATAGGGTTTTCCCCAAAGCTTAAATTTTTTAGAATATAAATTTTATTGTCCTTTTTTGCTTATGGCTTATATAACATCTCCATTCAAGACCTATCTAAATTTTTCCTGTGTGATTTGAAACTATAATTCAATGATATTTGACATATAAGTTTTTTTACTGATCATGTATTTTATAGATACTAATTATCTTATCTTAAAAAGATATTAAACACAATTTTAGTTTAGATATGTGGGTCTAAAAATTTGAGTATAATAAGTCTACCAGTATTTATTATATCTTTAGTTTATAAATATATATCAACAAAAGTAAACAATGGTCTAAATAAAAGGAAGCAATATAATACTATTTTTCTAGTATGGATTTTTGGTATTTAACTATCAACTCTCTGTCAAACTCTATAAACCTAAATTATAATGAAACAAAAATTCATTAATTGTCAAACAAAAATAGCTTACTTGGGTTATATTTATTCATGTTGAGGTTTAGGATTGACCAACCAGATTAAATTGACCACATCAGAAAAACCATCAAGTGCCCTAAAGACCTCGCTGCCAACCTTGCCCCAAAAACTGTTTCCCTTGGTAGATCCATTTTTTGATCCAGAGTAATATACCTTGCTGGTAGTTTTTTGACACTAATTTTAATCAATTATAAATTTAATCACAATACAATCTTAACCTTTAGTGGATTGTTTCTATCAGAATATCATCCAATTCTCCCATACCCCACTCAGATCCATTCACATCAATTTAGAATTACCATAGTTGATCAGCCAAATTTGCCATGAAAATTATAGTCAATCTTGAAAAGCTACCATAAATATTAAGCTGAGTCTGCAGAAAATGATCCATCAATCAATATCATCAAGCCAAATATGTACCTGACCTTTGGTCTGACTTTTATGATGACGTTGTCAGCTTATTATTAGACTTAAAAGTTAAATGCAAAAAGATTTGGGTGTTGTTGAGAAGACTGATGCATGGATCACATTCAAAAGGCCTAAGCGTATTATTGAAAAAGTCACATATTGAAAAAAATAAATGCATTAATGTACACTCTGTTATAGACCTTAATTAGCATACTTTTGGTTTACACTTACAATGATGAATCATCTGCTCTAGAGTTACCTAACATTATTACAGTGGATTTATTGAATTTACATCAGATAGAGGTTTACTTTTTATATCAAGTTTTCTTAAGGTATACTGGCCTCATACAATTTTACCTATTAAGTGCAACTATATCTATGCCAATCTTACCCAATTTTAATCTCAATTGCAACATTCTGGTGCTCACTACAGAAGGCACTTTCAACAATACATAGAAGAAACTAAGGAACCTACTACCATGAGTTAAGACTTCAACTGCTTCACGATTAGCTTTGGGGCAAGTATCCCCCTCAACCCATGGACTCAAAGGATCCCAGTTGAGACCACTTTTCCTTCAACAGTTTGTACAGCGAGGAAAATGACGTTCCCACTATAGAGCTGGCTCCTGTAGGACTCCTAGCCTCCCTGTATTTACTCAGATGGTTAATGTATATTTCTAACACACCAAGAAGCTTATGAAATGGCTATTCCAGAAACTGAAACTCTGCTAAAGCTATCAATGAATCACATTTGTTGATGTTCAGAAGCTATATGAAGCAAGACTATCAATACGCAAGTTATTGTTTTTTCAGGTGATGACAAAGTCATCCATGATTAAGAAGATTGTTACTCAGAATAAATTAGTCCAGTGATCACTTAATACATTAGTACATCAAGCCAACAGATCATGAGGTTCCTCACCCATCGCATCAAGATCAGCAGACTAGTTGAGTTCGAGGAGACTTTGCCCTAGGACATCCAGCTACTGGAGGATTAACTGGACGGTAATTTTTTAATATGTTCACGCAGTCATTTTACACACCAGCGTCAAGCAAGCAAAAACAATTTCTGAGTAAATAAACTTGCTGAACAACCAAATGGCAACTTGGCTCACATCACTGTTGAGATACTGGACCAGAATGGAGCTCAACCTAATGTGAAGACAACATAGCTTATCACTGAAGCCTGGTCGAGAAATTCCTGAAATCATAAGTGGCTTTACATACAGCTATGGAGGCAGCTTATTAATAGGACTAAGCTCAGACAAGTCGCACCATTTGGAAGTTGGTAGAAGAGTTTGACTCCAAGCTGTTCGCCTCTTTGGCGTGGTGATAAAGTTCTACAGTCAAATTCAAGACCTTAATCAAAACACTAAAGTTGGTCAGGATAAACTCCGCAGCATCAAAGAGAGCCTGAAAGGCGCCATCTAATCTTCCAACCATCTGTGAAGAGATTTTGGCTTGTCAAACGACCTGGCATGGGCTCAGGTCCTAAGAATTACACAGCTTTCCAATAAAAATTTTGACCTAAGGCCTGACACACAACTGCAGAACTAATACTATCAGAGGTTGAGCAATCCTTATGAATAAGCGAAAATACATTTATGACAAACTAAACCAGTTCTAGTATAATGTCAGAATCAATTATATGTAAATTCTGGCAGGGCCCACCCATCAGAATATCAAAGAAATCTCTCATTAATGCACACACTTCTAGTCTAATAGACTCATAATCTGATGGTGGTGAGGCACTTGTAAAACAAAAACGTTCCAGCTGTTCTTATTTTTTATCCACCCATGACAGATCAGTTTAAACTGCTATTCTGAAAATCCCTATCATGCCACTCCAACTGTCTCAGAAAACTGCAATGAAACACCAGCTCACCCTACGCCCATCAATGATCCAACCACCCTTCACATATCTGCAGCTCAATAACCAGCATTACCAACTTATCAATTTACGCCACAAAACCTCAACTAAGAGACTGAGGACGCCAGAGGTTATAGGGTTAACCCCTTAAAATTTCCAAAGCTTGACAAGAAGGGGAATATCCTAACCTTCCTTTCACTATTGAGATTAGCATGAACACCGTGAGTGACAAGGCTAAACTAGCGATACTAATGAACTTGTTGGACCCTGAGATTCAGAGCTGGTGATGCACAAGGTCAGTGAGACTAAGCTGTCTTACTGAATGTGAAGAATATTATCATAAATAATTTTGGCAGAGTGGAGATGATGAACCAGAAGGCACCTTCCTCAATATTTTATTAGAGAAGAATGGACAAACATTAAAGTTTGCCAATCACTTTTCACTCAAGGCATAGGTGCTATACAGCGTGAAAGTCTTTAATAACTACAATTCACAGATTGCCTTAATAAAATGATTGTGAACCTTACTTTAAATTATGCTGGGTCATGTTACCTGTGTTAAACAATGATTAAAATGTTATGCAGATAATGAACCATCTGTGTCACTGTGATGTGACTTTTGACGGACCCAATAAGGGGTATTGCAATAACCAAAAAAGCAAACCCTCCATAAGGACACAAAAGTGAATTGCAAGGCTGCCACCAGACCTGTAAGAACTGAAATTTGCCACGTCATGCGTCACCAATGTGGCGTGAAGGGCACTACACTATTCAGTGCAATGCTAAAGAACCCATACCAATGGTTCATCACATGGGAAAGGTGGGGTACCAAAGAACAGAATAAGAGCGGGTAGAGTAGAAATGGGATATTTTGCTTCTGATAGATCTCATCATATTCCTAAATAAAACCATGACGCCATGACGCTCTTTATTCTTTAAATATTTGTTGCTGCCAATGTACTAGATGCTACCCTCTAATCACACTGAGAGAGCCATTCTGATCAAATAGCCAATTTGATAAAAAACCTTAGATACATAAGCTTGAGCAGTAATTACTGGTTACTTATGGCAACGTTCCAAGACTATAAATAAACAGTGTGGCTATTACCCTCAGAGTTTAAAGATGAATAGCTCTCTACTCTGCAATGAGTTTTAGTACTACTTAGGCCAGGCCAACAAGCTCTTAATACACTAATTAAGCACCACTGACGCTTATTATTCTGAGTGAACTTAAGTTGATATTAGCATTGCAAGGTCCAAGTCAGGGCTATAGTAGATAGTGGGGCCCCTATCAAAATTGTATTGATTATGTTAGTCAAGAAACTTAGTCTATTGCTTGATATTGACCACCAAAAAAAATAAAGAACTGTGGGACCCAACTAAATATCTCATAGGGCCTACAGTGTACAGCCACTAAGATTTGATTCTATTGTTGTTACAGTCCCTCAAATGTCTTAAAAACACCCATTATTCTATCCTCATTAGAGCCTTCATCATGAGGGTGTATGGAATATAAAGTGATTTTGAGGAAAAGAATTTGACAATCCTTGTTCAGAACCTGAGAATGTACTGATGGCTAAAGACCAGCATATTGAGAAAGCTCTGCTGTTTATAATCTGGCTTTTGAGGAAGAAATAATAACCATCAGCTATCAAAAAGGGCGCAGCTGAACTCAATATTTACCAAATAAAATCACTTGATTTAGAAGACATTTGGCTGATGACTGGCCGCCAACTGACCATTCCACATGACCACCAGGTCATATTAAACACGGATAAATCTGTATATACTATCAGGTTATATGGTGAAGTGTTCACGCCTTCAACCTCTCACACCAAGGACTGATTGTGGCACCAGGGCCATTCTCAAAGATTATTGATGAATTAGCATAATACTAGTTACCTCTACCCACACCAGATCCATGTGAAACAGCACCAAATCATTTTTCTTCCTTTACATCCTACAACAGAAGAAGTGCAAGGAATACAAAAGTTTGGGAGATTGGAGGATTCAGGTTGAGATATAAAGCCATGAGGTTATTTGCTCAATCATACATTGAAAGTCCCTGGTCTGCCTGATATAAGATAAGAAAGATTAGGCGATGGCCCTATTCAAAAAATACAATTAATTTTGACAACTTCAAACTTTAAAATGAATTGTACTAAGGACGTGTTGTATCAAATTAACACTGGAAACCACTCACCAATCCGCCTTTGCCATATCTGCTAGTCTAGGATGGCAAATGAAGTCATCACAAGTAAATCAACCAGCTTTTTTAGAAGGAAAATCTGGTATAATCATAGAGTTTGTGGGCATCATAAGTCTTTTTAGTAAAAAAGAAAGTTAGATCAAATAAAAGTTTAATTGACAACAAGTGACTCAACAACATAACAAAGAAGGACTCCTACCCCCTCAAGGATAAACAATGAGCTTTACTGACTCTGCAAAGCTAATTAATACTCTATTATGATTTAATTCAGGCTACTGGCAGATTTAGTTTTTCTAAGAATGAGAAATGGTCCATTATAATTACACAGGGGTTGTTCCAGCCCACGCAAATGCTGCATGGGTTATGCAATGCCCCTAACATATTTTCAACGGGATATGAACAGCATACTGGAAATGGAAAGATTTATTGTGTTTTGGTTTACTTAAACTGTATAAAAGTTTTATGAAATCCCATTAACACCTATAACACCTGGATAAGGTATTCCGCCAGCTCGCCACTAGCAATCTAAAGATTAAGCCCTGAAAATGTAACTTCTTCTAATAGCAGCTCAAGTAACAGGGCTTTGCTATCAACAAAATTGGCCTACAGCCTCAGTAGGTCAAAGTGAAGGCCATTGAGAAGATGAGGACGCCGGCCAGCAAGTGGGACATTCAGCTTTTCCATGAGATAGATAGCTATTACTTAAGGTTTATATAAAACTTTGGTAAATAAGGGAGCAGCTATTCCACCAGTTAAATAATGGAACCAAATTAAAATTCTAATAAAATGTCACATGGCTTTTGTCTGACTTTACACCTGTCCTGATTTGGCAATGATATTTTTGTATTTAAACTTTAAAAAACTATATGTAATCCATATGAACGCGTCCCTCACCGCCATAGCGGCCAGGTTGACCTGACTTGGTAACAAAAGAATAGAATATCCTATAGCGTACCACAAATGGATGTTAAAGATACACAAGTGGAACTACAAAGCTACCAAAAAAGAGTGTTTAGCGGTGATTTTCATTTGCAAGTAGTTTAGGATCTATGTTCACAGAGTTTACTTCAAGGTGGTAATCACCCTCTATGCTTAGATTGTCACAGAGCCTCAAGAAGCCTGAGGAATGCCTAGCTCTCTGGGAGTTGAAGTTTCAGGCTTATGACTTTAAGATTCAGCACCCGCTGGTGTGAAACATCATAATGCTGACAGACTGTCTAAGTTCCTAGCTATCACATTAACTGCTGATATGTCAGATGGCCTTTACTATAAAATTTTGAACAGGTAATACATAAACAACAAAAAGAAGTATAACGCGCTTTGGACCAACTAATATAGAACAGCGCTGCCAAGGACATAAAACAGTTCAATCTAATAAAAGCCTGCATATATATTATACCATTACCAACTGAGAATACGGATCTGATCATTGGAGATACAAAGCCATTGCCACAGAGGATTTAAGAAAATGTACAAACAACTAAAGCTGCGCTACTATTGAGAATAAATGCTCTTATATGTCCACAAAGCCCTTGGTTTCAGTAAGGAGTGCAAGAGGAAGCACATATTATAAGAGCACTTTGTATCAACTGATAAAGGCAAACTTCCTTTCCATGTCATTTTAATAAAAATTGTGGGACCACTATCAGCCAGTGGAGGCCAAATTAGAATACAATTAAATGGCTATTGTTCATAAAAAAATGGTCAAATTCATACTAAGCAAAGATCTGTGGGCCACAACAACTACCAACTTTTTTCAAAAATTATCATTCATAAACATGGTTCTCCCCAACTCCATCTGGTAGTCAATAGCAATAACTTCAAAGCTCAGGTAACTTACAAGTCTTACGATTTAATGTAACTTGTGGAATATTTTTAACGCGCTATCACCAAGAACTATTGTATAGTGGAGCAGGTCAATGGCACTTAAGTTGGCATCCTGCAAAAATTGTAGTCAGGTAGACCATACAGCTTGAATCTCTTAATGTCTTCCACTGTCTTTGCATACAATAAAAAATTCCACTTAAAAACAGAAAGGTCACCATTTCATCTTCTGTACGATAATAACTCACTTTACCTCTAATCCTATACTTCTGTGTTTATAGAGAGGGAATGACCCCAGTCAATATTAAAGAACCTCATCTGAAAGTTGATTAATCTACAAACTGAAGTTTACTTTAGTGTGCTTGATCAGAGAATGAGATGTAGAGATCGTGAAACTGGAACCACCATCCTCTTCCCTTCCTCAGCATAGGGGGGTCAAGTACTCTACTATGACAACCATGGGTTTGGCAGAACAAATAAGCTCAAAAATATCTGCAAAGGACTGTTTGAGGTCATAGAGGAGACTTCAACTGATACATACATGCTCAAAAACACCACCAAACGGCATATTATCACCAGAATGCTTGCTAAATAAAGCAATTCCAGAAGGGCACCAAAGCTCCAGCCCCCACCAACCAATAATCCTACCACCAGCTGCATGCAATTTGTTTACCCTTATTTTTGGTCAAATTGGGGGATTGTTGAGATTTGAGTTTGACTAACCATATGAGCTCAACCAAGCAGTAAGACCCCAAGAGCCTTATAGACCTCACTGAAAAACTTGCCCTGCTATATATTGTAATGGGCGGGTTCGCGCCAATACACCACAAACGAATTGGGTAGTAAGAGCCAGGTTACTGACCATACTAGGTACAGGGCTGCAGAGGCCCATCCCTGAACCTGATCGCCATGTCTTGTCAAGACCTGTATTCTTGTACCACTGTTCCCATGACGCTGCACATCAGTAGCAGGGTCTGGGACCAGGAAAGGGCTGAGAACGATGCCAACACCACACTGAGCTCACTGGCAGAGGCCATGACTGATCTGATTTGACTATTATTAAAATAAATTTTAATAAAATCTGAGCTTAGCCAAAATCCTTTATCTGATTTCCTCGTAGAAGACACAACTGCCCTACTGGGATATAATGTCTTCCCTTAAGTAACCCATTGCAAATATTGAATAAGCTTTTCTTTTTAGTTAGACTCTTCTGAGCCCCGACCACCACATCATTAGCAAAGATTCGCCATCCCACCAGATCACCATCCATGTCCCGCATAAGCCCATCATCATTCTGCAGAGGTGCTTTGGATTCAGGATGGCGATTTTGCCCAGCTCCAAACTTACCAAATTTGATGCCCAATGAATCAGGGCCACATTCAGTTTGAACTCCACCAGATTCTAGTTAATGTATGGATCAGGTGCCTCCTGATCTGTTACATCACCCCCTTTGAAGACCAGAACTCCCAGACCTTCTCTGGGCACCGCGCACAGTCCTCCATCATCTGCCACATTGACTCCTCTACTGGATAGCCCTTCCATTTCACCAACAGCTGCTGTCAGCCTCTCACCCACTTGGCATCCAGTATCTGCTCCACCTCATATTCTGGAATCTCCCCTTCTCTAGGATTCAGCGGACCAGGGCGCTCAGGCCCATCACCCCCAAAAGCCTGAAGCTGGGAAGCATGAATCACTGGATGGGCTCTGGAACCCACTGTTAAACTCAGCTTGAAGGCGACCTGATTAATAGCCCGGATGATGCAGTATGGGCTCAGAAACTTTGGACCCAGCTTACGGCTCTTGACAGGTATGGCATAGTTCTTGGCCACTACCAAAACCCAG
Organism: Massospora cicadina; assembly: GCA_022478985.1. Lineage (NCBI taxonomy): Eukaryota > Fungi > Entomophthoromycota > Entomophthoromycetes > Entomophthorales > Entomophthoraceae > Massospora > Massospora cicadina. Next base: position 159,659 of record JAKSZP010000056.1, on the reverse strand, counting down.
TCCTCAGGTTCAAACGCCAGATCCGGCGCCCTTTGCTGATCCGCCTGCCGTTTCTGCCAAGTTACCACCTGCTCCAAGTTTCCCCATAGCATCTTTCAGATTTCTAACATGGTACAAATCGTTTCATCTGCCCCCTGACATACACCACCCACAGATCCCCCGTTCTATTTAGGGTTGAGTCCATGGTTTGCGAAAAATGGTGACATTCCTGATAAAGGATTGAGAGTGGTTGTTGTAAGCAAAATGGGCCATCTGGACCCATGAGACCCAATCATCCTGTCAATCGGATACTAACCCACAGATACTGTTCAAGTATATGGTTCGCCCTCTCCGTTTGGCCATCAGATTGCAGATGATATGCTGAGGACCAACCTGTTCTGATTTCCAAACTTCACAGTAGACTCGACCAGAATCTTGAAATGAATTGTGGACCATGATCTGAAATGATCTCCTCAGGTAAACCGTGATGGTAAAACACCTCATCAATGGAAACTTTTGCCACATTCTTAGCCAAAAACCTCCCAGTGCATGGGAAGAACTCTGCGTATTTGGTGAGACTATCCACGACCACCATAATTGCATCCTTCCCCTGCACCTTCGGTAGTCCCACTATAAAATTGAAACTGATCAAACCTAAGGGGTCTGCAGTATTGACAACAGATTCAACTTACCTGATGGCAGTTTCCTCGATGGCTTTGACTTTGCACACACCAAACACTCCCGCGTGTACTCCTGGACATCCTTTCAAAGGCCCAGCCATGAATACTCCTGCTGTAACAGCTCCATTGTCTTCCCCACTCCTGGGTGACCCACCAGTGGATGGTCATGAGAGGCCCAGATTACCTACACTGTAATGATGGATTAGAAACCCATACACACGACTTGTGGTATAGCACCCCAACCCTCTCCATGAAATCCGTATGGTTTTGGTGCAGCTAACAAAACTGTCATCTTGGGTTTCAGCCTTCGTGCAAACTCCACGCTCTTCTGCTTCCAACGAACTTCCTTCCCCAACTCACTCCCCCCATCTTCAACCATCGCAAACTGATCCAGATGGAACATTGTTGTGGTGTTGAACTCCTCCAATTCCCCCTTCTCATACACGAAAGCTCCATCTCAGCTCAACCAATCTGCCAGGACATTTGAAGCCTCAGGCTGGTACTCCACCTGGAAATCATATCAGACCAGCTCCACATGCCATCTGGCTTGTCACTGGTTCATCTTTCTGGGTTGGCGATAGTACTCTAAGGCTTTGTGGTCCGTTTGAATAACAAAAGGATGCCAGGCATAAAGCAGGTGATGTTGCCATTCACACAGGGCCGCCATTACCACCAGCAGTTCCTTATCATATATCAGGTAGTTCATTTCCACGAGGAGCATCTTACAGCTATAGTAACACACGGGATGCTCCAACCCATCTTCCCCCTCCTGAAGCAATACTGCCCCCACAGTATAATTCAAGGAATCTGTCTTGACCACTAAGGGTTTCTCCAGATCCAGATGAGCCAAGACTGGTGCAGTAAGCAACTTACCCTTTAGTAATTTAACACCCGCTCTTCCTCCTTTCCCCATACAAATGGAACGTCCTGGGTCAAACGTGTGAGTGGTAAGGCCATCTGGGAAAGATTCTTCACAAACTGACGCAGGAAGTTCAAGATACCCAAAAAAAACTCCGTACCCCCATCTGATCCGTGGGGGCCTTCCATGCCTATACTCCTTGAAGCTTATCTGGACACACTCCCAATCCGTTTCAGAATACCATGTTGCCAAGGAACGTCACCAAAATCCAGTTGAACTCGCACTTAGAGGGCTTCAACCTCAAACCCATTCAGCGAATTGCCCCTAGAACTTTCTTGAACAGCTTGTACATGCTCTTCCTGGGTCCACGAGAACACTAGAATATTGTCCATATAAGTGGCACAGCAACGTCTAATCATCCCCCCAAGGACATGGCCAATAATCCGTTGGAACACCTCTGGAGCATTCCTCAGCCCAAATGGCATTACCCAATATAAGTACACCCCCAGGTGGCACTTGAACGTCATGTATTTCTGATGCTCCAGTCTCACCAGAATCTGATTAAATGCATCTGCTAGAACAAGCTTTGTAAACATCATACATCCAGTAACCATTGGGAGAATATCCTCCAATAGGGCATTGGATATGAATCTGGCTCCGTGACCGCGTTTAGATGTTAGAAGTCCGCACATGGGTATAATTTTCCACTTCCTTTGATACTAACAACACAGGAGACACCACCAGAGACATGGAAGGCTCAATCAAACCCTTGTTTAACATTGACTCCACATGGCCCTCCAATGCTTCCATAGCCTGTTCATTAAGAGCATAGACCAGACATCCCCTGGGAAGGTCTGATCCCTCCTTGAACTGAAATGAGAATGCAAAAGTTCCTGTAGGGGAAAAAGGCGAATTTCTGATGGGACCAAATATGTCAACAAAGTCACTGTATTCAGGTGGGAGCTCTACCTCCTGCATTCCCCCAAGCTCCGGCATCCATTTGGGACATCACCCCCAACCTCCATCTTCCACATCATCTGGGGTCCAATCTGGGGAGATAAGGTAATTGTTTTATGCAACACATCCATCCGTGGCTGGAAATGATGCCACCATTACATCCCCAGCACCATGGGGTGGGCCAGATTCCGGATCACACAGAAACCCTCTTTCAACCAAAAAGGATTCTGCCAAATGGCAATCAAGGGCTCCATAACCCACGATGGGGCTCTTCTTGATACATAAGCAAATACCACCTCAGGACCCCTTTTCATTTCCAACTGCAAGCGCTCTGCTAAGGCAAACTCCACATAATTTTCCTTGGCTCCTGAATCCACAAGAGCCAACACCTTCTTGGACTGGCCATGTGAGTATAACTCACCCAGAATAAATTACTTGGGATAAAGTGAAGAATAAGATTTAATGTTAGAAGCATTCTCAGATTGCAAATTTGCAGATAAAGTAGTTTGGGGACTATAGCTCTGCCAGGTCCTGGACCTGTTCTTCCCAACTCCTCACCGCTACCCTGATGGGATCCTCCATGGATATTCCCAAAATTCTGGGGAGAACCCTGCCAGCTTTTTTGTCCTCTGCTAGCAATGACAGGTGACTGGACCCTTCCTGGGGACATCAAATCCTCTCTCCAGTTCCATACCAACGCCAATTGCTTTTCTACTTGCATCTCCAAAGCAATCTCCTCCACCAACGAACCCTGAACTTTAGCAGCTGCCATGGCGGCCAACACGTCTGCTTGCAGCCCTTGTCTAAACATTCATGACAATTGCAAATATGAGACTCTCACTGCTTTTGCTAATGGCCAGAAAATCCGCCCATATTCTTCCACTGAACCTCGGCTCTGTCCTACTGTCAACAGAGCCAACCACGCCTCGTCCTGCGCCTCATCTGGACAAGCCGCCTAATCAATCCAGTCCAAACACTAATCCATGGATCTGGGCAGGCGTCCTTGCTCTTCAACCAACTCTTTCACTCACCCAGAAAGTTTCAGAGATAGTGCCTTTATGATTTGCGCAATCTGCAATGAGAAAGGGGTCTCCCCACCCATTGTTTGATCCAACCGCGCCTGGAAATAATTTGCAACACCACTTGGTGAATCTTCTCTAAGGCCTTCATAGGCAAAGCCGCCCGTCCTTTTGGGGATACAGGTCCCCTTGGCGTTCCTCCATACTTTCAGGCCTTAAACCACACACTTAATCACTTCTTTTATCACAAATGTGAGCGAGAAGCTCACCATCACCACTGTCAATACATGGCAGTACCATTAATCTCCACCTGGGATCACCTCCTCTTCTTGGGGACCCCACAAAACTGACAAGAAAGTATTAGAGTTGTGTCTAATGTAATGGGCGGGTTCGCGCCAATATGCCACAAACAAATTGGGCAGTAAGAGCCAGGTTACTGACCATACTAGGTACAGGCCTGTAGAGGCCCATCCCTGAACCCAACCGCCATGTCTCATCATTGCCACGTATTCTCAGACCACTGTTCCCATGATGCTGCACATCAGTAGCAGGGTCTGGGACCAGGAAAGGGCTGAGAATGACGCCAACGCCACACTGAGCTCACTGGCGGAGCTCATAACTTTAATCCAATCCAACTATTACTAAAATAAATTTTAATAAAATCTGAGCTTAGCCAAAATTCTTTATTTGATTTCCTCATAGAAGAAACAATGCCCTATAGGGCTGCAACGTCTTCCCTTAAATGACCCATTGCAAATATTGAATAAGCTTTTCTTTTTAGTTAGACTCTTCTGAGCCCCAACCACCACGTTGTTAGTGAAGATTCACCATCCCACTGGATCACCATTCACACCCTGCGTAAGCCATTGTCATTCCGTGGAGGTGATTAGGATTTGGGATGGCGATTTTGCCCAGCATTAAACTTACCAAATTTGATTCCCGATGAATCAGGGCCACATTTGGTTTGAACTCCACCTAATCCGAGTTAATTTATGGATCAGGTGCCTCCTGATCCATTACATATATCTTTGGCAAATTAATTTCCATTCATTCTCTGTCAGTTATCTCACTAGCATTTTCTGACCCTATTTTTTTAGAAATTTTATATTTATCACAATATAGTCCTAACTTTTGGTGGATTATGAATCTATCAATATTGTTATCAAAATGTCCCATACCTCAACCCAGTTCCATTCTCATCAAACAATAAATACAAGAGTTGTCTAGCAAAATCTTTTATAAAAGTTCTAGCTGGCTACAAAAAAGCTACTAGATTATACTGCTTAGTCTGTCACAAACAATCTTGCCAACCATTATCCATCACGTCATAAAGATGTACCCAACCTTTGGCCTGACCCTCGATGTGACATTTAAAGCCTATTGGTGGTTCAAAAATGAGAAATGCTGGAATATTTGGGTGCGCGGAGAAGGCTAATACGTGGATCACATTACAAAATCCCTAAGTGTATTATAAGAAAGGGTCACATATTTGAAAGGATTAAATTTATTAGCACACAATCTGATATAGACTTTCATCAGCGGACTTTTGGTTTACACTAAAAGCAATGTATCTTTAGCGCTGGAAGTATCAAACAATATTACAGATGTTTGGAGAATTATAATGTAATGATGTCTTATTTTATATTAAATTTTACTTTTATTTTGAGGTATACTGTCCTCATACAGTATTATCTAGTTGCAACAATACCTGTGCAAAACTTGCCCAATTGTAATCTCAATTGCAACAATTTATAAATTTTTTTAACCTTCAAGATAATCCTTTAAAAAAAGTATCAGTTCCTTCCTCTTCTAGCGGTTACTCCTCTTCATAAAATAGTCTATCTTACTTTCAGTCTGTCCTTCATTGTTAATAACCAGGACATTGCTTCTTTACTTTAAAAGGGACTTACTGTATCTTATACTAACTCCTCAATACTGACGTCCCTGCAACCAAAATCAGTAATCTATCAAAACGTTGTCAACTCTAGTTAAAAGAACATCAAAGGCTAAGATAGTAAAAGTCCTGGAGACCCTGGTTGATATACATTGGTGGTTCAAGATTATAAGCACTGGACGTCTGTAACAATTAACAATTTAAAAACTCTCATTAACAAAGGGTTGACATGCGGAATTAAGGTGTTTTTGTTATCATACCAAGGCACAGTACTTGCATAAGATAAAACTGTGATTATATATAAATTTTAAGTCATTCAAATTAAAAAAATATTCTAGAACTAATCAAACAGTTTCTAACAGTAGTATATAACCATAATGTTGCTACATCGTAAGGTTTATATTATTACTTTAGGATGTGAATTGTAATGATACTCCTTTTAATATAATTAGAGTAAACATCCATGATAAATATTTAGTCCCATGAGGAATTAGCTGAACATCTATGTTACTTTAAAGCATTTTAACAAGCATTATTGCGCCTCTAACAATATACTTTTATATACAAGCAAATTTAGTCTATATAAAAATTAAATTTGTATTTGACATGTCAAATATGACATCATGTAATCTAGCCTGTTTATTCTAATAGTCTAAAGTAATAATTATGAACCATATATATAGAATCATTATCTTATATCTAATAATTACAAACCATATGCTTAAACTAGTTGCTTTCAGTTAACCCATTTTTAGTACTTTTACAGAGAGATATTAGAAAATTCTCTTGATTGTATAGGAATAGATATAGTTAACAAAGGATACCCTAAGATATTTTTTAACAAAGCTGTTTGACTTCATAATTTGGACTAAGCTATAGTTATATAAAATGAGATATATAATTGAGAAATCATACCTCCTTAATAAAACTATTTTTAGAGTCAGCTTTATCTTTCAACCTGACTTATAAAATTTTGCTCACAAATAAAATTCATATCTTATGTATGGATTGGGTCCAAATGTAAACTATAAGCAACTTAGAATATACAGTGCTGAGTATATATATTATAAGTGCCTATTATAATTCAGTTAAAATTTAGCGCCAACTTCAAAAAGCGTTTTATTGAGGAGGCATAATTTCTTGATTATTTCATACTTTTTAGACTACTTTTCAAAGGAGGTTTTTTTGGAAAAAAATCTTTTACCCCCTGTTCTTCCCCCCAGAAAAAATTAGTGCATTTTTAAATGTGGCTCTTTTTCCTACTTTTATTAAATATTACTATCTCTATATATCCTTTTTGACCCCTTACTATTTCTCTATAAAATTAACTTATTGTATACTAGCGATTTACCCGTGCTTCGCTACAGTGTCTATAAAATTAAAGATTTTTCAATCTATTAATTTAGATTTTATCTTATAGATAAACAAAATCACTCAGCCAAATCTAATTGCTCAATCGAATCAACCAAAAACCACCAACCACTCAGGTAAACCTAACTGAACTTATCAAAACAACCAATAACTAATCACCCCCCAAAGCTAAACTGTTTCCTATCAATTCGAACAAAAGCCATCATCCACTCGCCAAACAAAAAAACCTATCGAATCAATCAAATAACAAACTGCTACCCGAAACATCTCTTTATTCTTAAAATCATCGAGTATGTGACATCTTCCAAACTACTAATCAACTTCTACTTAACTTGCCAAAAGTATTTTATTAATTAGGTGAACCAAATTAGGCAGGTTTTTAAAATGTATAAACCTAACATCCAGATACCCGTGCTTCGCTACAGTATTTAGTTTATCAGATGATAAGCTCACATTATAGCCACCATCTAGTACTAAAAAAAAAAAAGCTCACATTATAGCCTATAGGCTGTGCCAGCACTACTCTCGAGCCACTCGGACTAACAGTTCCGCTGTTGCCCTCATGGCTGGTGGGCTGATTATCCTAACTACTTAACTACTTAACCTCTAATACTGATTTTTGTTGAGTTTCGGGTGAGCAATTTGGTGAATTATTAGATAATATTCGCCAATTCTCACTCACTCACCCTAATAGATTGACCCTATCAGACTCGAAGGTTTCAGATGTCAGTCAGTCAGTGAAATTTTTTTATTAAGTAGATATATTATATATAGTATCTTATAAACAAATATGCTAATAATTTATTTTATTAAATTTAGTTGATTTTTTTATCAAATTATATTAAATTTACTGATCACCATCTACAATACTTCATTTTATTAACTTTAGATGATTTTTTGGTTAACATATGCTGAATTTACTGATCGCCATCTACAGTAATTCATTTTATTAGATTTTGTTGCTTTTATTAGTCAATCTATGGTAAATTTATTAATTACTATCTAAAATATTCATTTTATCAAATTCTGATGAGTTTATTGGTCAAATTATGCAAAAATGTTAGCATCTATAATGATTTAAGCTCGTCCGCTATGAGCTCATACTGACTGAATTTTGAACATACCCCACAGCCATAGGACATATATCAAAAGTGATTGCGTAAGACCATCTAGTACTAAAAAAAAGTGATTGCGTAAGGATTCGAACAACCGACCTTATAAAATTTAAGTAGAGCCAAAAGCTGAGCCGATTATGCCTGAGGAGGTAATAAAATGGTCTTCAAAGCTATCGCTTCACCGATGCCGGAATTAAGTTTATCCGGAGTTGTATTAGTCCCACAAGTATCCATCGCTTCCGAGCCCATTTTGATATACTTACTAAATTAATGGGCATATACTTAACCAATACTTTCAAAAGTAAAATAGGACCTAAGTTGGAGCATCCTCTATTTTTGAAGAAGATCATCCAAATTGGCACAGAGTTTTCAGAGTTATGCGCGAACAAACATAGAAAAACAAAACAAAAAACCATACGTACAGGTTGGATTGACAACCTTCTCCTTTTTCAAAATCGGTTAAAAATGAAGTTATCTCTTTCATGCTTTACCTTGGTTCGTTTGATACTGCATAATTGAATATGAAGTATTAATATCCTAATAAAAAGATTATTATTTTTTATTTTTACAAAACTTGATTTTGACTTTTTGTAAGTGAATGCATACATTAAAAATAAACAGTTGTAAGCATTTAGTTATTTAATCTCATGTGCCTTTTATGTGAATAAAATGCGCATATAAGTATATTTTCCTTCCAAGTATTGCAATTAAACAATATACCCACTCAGTTTGTCTTGATATGGATTCAACCTTAGTTTAAAAACCGCTGGGTTTTTACTGATGCACAGATTTGCTTAAGTTGTGGTTTTGATTTAAAATATAGACTTTCAGGTTGTTTGAAGACAACTAGCTAGTAAAGTCTTGAATATTAAGTAAATTCAGCCCTACTCTGGTAAATATTGATAAGACAAGTGACTTCAGCCTCACTCTGGTAGTTAACAAGGATACAAGAGACTTTGGCCTCACTCTAGAATTTAACACTTATAAAGATGAGTGCTCTTCAACAATAAGCAAACAATAATATAATTATAAGTTATAAGATCTAAGGTGATCTTCGTCTAAAGTCTTTATTGTTATAGAATTAAGGAATATATAGGTGATAGCATTGGAGGACATGTGTTAGGGTAATAGTGGCAACTATGATGATCTCAACATGCCTAGCAATGAAAAAAGATGTGTTTCATATTGGGAAAACTTCCAGATGATTTTCAGGATGAATTGCATATTCTTCCATTTGAATCATCCATCACATCTGCTACTAAAACCAACAATTCTCATGAGTAATGTCTCTATCTGAGCTGATTTACTCATATCCACGATGTCAGCAACAATTCTCAACAAAAATCAATTGCAACTATCATCAGATATAAATCCCCTGTAATTTTTATTAATTATTTGATTGGTTTTATTGCTGAACAAATTACATAATCAAATTATTGTCTCAAAGCTTAATCTATAAGCTATATTAAATATATGAATCAATTTTTAAAGATAATTAAGCTTGGGACCATCTAGTACTAAAAAAGATAATTAAGCTTAAATATTCCCAAGCTATATAGTATGGTCATATATAATTCCCAACTATAGATCAATGACATTTAATAATTTGTGAAATACGTATCAGCCATATGCCAAAACCTTTCTTTGGGATCTTAGATAATTGTCTATTTCTTATTTTTATTACTCAAAACAAGCTGGCAAGAAAATGTGTTTGTATTTTTTATTTTGCAACATATTTTTCTCTTAATAGAGTTCATAAAAGAGATTATCTATAGTTTTCTTATAAATCATGTATTTTTTTGGTGCCACGTAGTTTTGTACAATAGCAAATGCATAACCTTTGGAATATTAAGAATTCTTAGAGATTGGATGTTTTACCTACCCATGGTATATACAAATATTTTTGGTTCTAGAAGTTTAAGAACTGTATATAATGTGTTTATGAGTGATTCAACGTAAATTGCACATATGAGGTTAACAAATTCATAGACTATAAATTCAAGAAATTAAAGACCTTAGAGCTGTACAGGTTGTAACTGGTTAGTCAATTGCCACAATAGAACTTATCTTAAAACAATAATTGAAAAATTTAATTATTGAGCTCATGTATTACTTTAGTAAATGTTTATTTCTTCATTGCATCCATCAGATACTATTTTAATTTTTTTATCACATTTACCTTATAGGTGTACTAAAATAATTTTTCTGCTTGGCTTAACTTTTCAAGTGAATTTTATTAAAAGTAAAATAAACTCCAACTTCACTCCTCGCCTACAAGTTCTCTTGATGGCCTCAGATCTTCCGTCAGCTGCTCCAGGGTAGAGCAGCGGTGAAACACCCTCTAGCATTTTATGTCCAGTAGGAAACGCGCCCATACTGGATCATCCAGTCCTCCCAAATCCTTGGGCTGGTTTATTCTGTCCAAAACCTCAATGTACACCTCACACATACCCAGGCAGTTCCTTGAAGCCCCCAGTGCTCCCTTGGAGCAGCATGTGTTTTATCCTTAGTGTTGAATATGAGAAGATATTCCAAAACAATGACTAACATTCTGTCAAATGACCCAGGTGGTAATGGAACCCACCAGATTCATTAGAATTCTGCCCCTACAAGGGGTAGTTTGACCTTGGCTTCACCTGTGAAGACAAAGCTGCCACTGCAGCAACAATGCCACTTGTGTTTTAAGCTACCCCTCTCTCTGCAACTTGTACCTAGCCTCCCAAGGACACCACTATTTGGTCCAGTTCACAGTTTTTCCTTCCCATCTCCCCCCTGTGGTGCTCTATTAGGAGCTGATGGTTGATTTAACCATTTATGGCTCCAACTCTATTATTCAGTTTGTGGTCTCAAATGGGGCTACACTTCTTTCAGGTCCTCAGACATCTGCACAATATGCTAAACTTTAATCAAATGTCACAGTTGATCCCCCTACATTCCGTTCTCCATTCTGCCCCCAACCATCCATTCTGGCTATGTTGAGGGATTTTGCACAATTTGTCCTTCCAGTTTTAAGTTAAATCACAAACCACAAATGCCCATTCTTATCCGCTTCTTCCAGATCTGAGCCCACCTCCGCCAGTTCCTAACCCACTTCCAGTCCCCTAACAGCATTTATGTGTGAGATAGCATCTTTCTTCCCCCTCCCCAAAGCTTATTGCTGCCACGGTTCCCATAGAAGCCTATCAGGCTCCTCCTCAATAAACACCCACATCTGGATTAGCCAATTAGGAAGTGTCTTGGAAAAATGTTCAACCACATGCTTCTTCCCATTCATCAGCCAAAACCCATACTTTTGCTGAAGTCCTGATCTAGTATGATCAGAATCCCTGGGCCTTATTTCCTGAAGATTCTGAACTATATAAATTCATTGAAACAACTTCATTCACCCTAGAAAGATTTTTACAAAAACCTTTTGACAACCAGTTTCCCCATCAGGATTTTATCTCTCACAAATGCAGCAAAATTCCGCTCCAATCATCAGTTCTTTGTCCAAGTGGCTTCCTCACCCAACTGCTGACCTCTATGTAAATAATTCAATAAGTCAGTGTCTATGCTTGCCACTGGTGTTCCCCCAGTTGTCCCAGATCCCATTACTGTGGTAGGTAAGCATGAGCTCACTAAATTCCAAAAAAGCCCATCAGATAAATTATGTAAGTCATGGTAGTGGCAGAAAACCCCAAATCCAAGATCACTTGCACCAACATCGCCACCATCATTGAACTACCCAATGCTCACATCCAAGCTAAACAGATCTGGCCATCTACATCACTGCCTTTGCGGCGGCATGGTAACTGGTCTGGACCTTCCATGAAAGATATTGAGCCCTACATTGCTGATACCCCACTCCCTTACTTTCCACCTGGGCCGCACTTTGCTCAACAATGATGCTGAGGAAACGCCACCTGACCCCTCCCTCTTTTCCATGATCATCTAACAGTTCATCATTGGCACCCTCATTTTGTTTGTTTTTGCTCAGTTTAAGCGCCTTTTTTCCTGTTTGAGCATTTTAGCCCGTTTTATTTTTTATTTTCTTTTCAGCAATGACCATCTCCTGGTTGGCTTACTTTAAATAAACCTTATAGATGTACTTATGAAAGTTCCTTAATTCACATAGACTAAGCTGTTTTGTAAATCACTTATTTTGACAGCATAAGGAAATAATCTTATAATAATGAAACAATTTTAGAATAGATTATATCCACTATACTTCAAAGCTGGAGCAATTAATACTCATTATATAGTAAATGTAGTAACTATAACTAAGGAAAGTGGAGTTACTTACAGCTTTTTATCAGAACCTTAAGTGAGTTGCTTTTTAGCCTCAGCTTTTACCAAGGGCTTTTTGTTTTAGCTATTAGGATAATGTCATCCTAACAATGTAAAAAACTGAACGACAAGTCTACTCAACTCTTGTTTTAAATATATTCCCATAAATGGTAATATTGTGCTTTAAGTATAATGTCTTTTTTATAAGTTCTATCTGAGTTTTTAACGCTATCACAGTGCGCCTTTCTTTGAGATCTGTTTACTTTTGGGTCCATATCATATAAATCTTTATTTTAATCTTCCCAAATTAATGATATTTAATAGGAATTTTGACAAACTTACAAATGTTATAGTATGGTGTTGATAATGATTGCACTTACTTGTCTTTATAAAGTTCAAGAAATTTTGTTTAGTTTTTAGTGGCTTTACTACAAACCTACCCTCTAATAACGGGAATGAGGGTAAAAATATGAGGTTCTATGCTTGGATTCTGTAAAATAATATTAGTTCAACATGAATGAAGTTTAAGGTTTCTAGTTTAACTAAAACAATTGCTGGTCATTACAAATGCATTACATCTTCTTTAGTTGCTTCCCTTGAAAGTGCTATACAGAACTTTTTTATCTGTAACAATTTTTTATAATATTGTTTCTTTTTTGATTTTAGTCTAATTCATAGAATAGTTGACTCAAATCTCTCTACCTCTAGTTGAATACAGATAAGTTCATCATCCTACTTTTGTTGGTAGGCTTTATGAAGGTTCTTGCAAAATATGTTAATGACCAGGCAAATAAATTTAATAAACGTCTTTTTACTTGTAAAGCGCTTAATAGGATTCATAATATGATCTGAAGTTATATAGTCTATAGAAAATAATGCAGAGAACATCAGATATTTTTTTATCTTAGAATTATAATCTAAATAATAATTTCTTGATTAATTTTCCACGGTCTTTGACTCTTTTAATGTTTTTTTAGTAAAGAGGTTATAAGGTTCAGAACTTAATATTTTACATCAACTGTATTGGGGCTATGGTCTAATTTTAGGCTATTGTTAGTATTAACAGCAGATTTTGAGGACATCATGTCCTAAAATTATCTAAAAATATACATAAAATAGGAAGTCCCTGAAGTATATGTTTACCTTCTCAACCTCAGATTATAATGGTAAGTGGTTATTTGCAATGACAAACTTTCTGCGCTTGAGATTATAAGTATTGACCAAATACATCTTTTGCTACATTTTGAAGGACGCTAATTATATATTTGAAATGTACGTCTAGTACTTTTTTGAAGTCAGAAAATGGCACATGTGGCACGCTATATTAAGGTCATATACAAGCTTCTAAAAGATAATTCCTATCAAACTCTCCTTGAATAGTATCAATATTATTCTGCATGTAATCATAATTAACATCCTGATGTTCTACCAGTACTAAGTCCAGGCTATCACTATGACTGACATAAAAGATTCTTATTTGGAAAGATAACTTAATTATTGGCAATCCATCAGTTAATTTTTTGCATTTTCCAGTAATTCCTGCATCATTTGCGTTTTGTCTGTCCATTCTTTTTAGACAAATTTTATAAGGGCATACATATTCTTATTTCAAGAATGAAGCTAATAAGATATTGATCATGATGATCCTTCTGTTTCAGTAAAAACTATTAATCCGCGGTTTTTAATCATACCCTGAAGTTGCCTCCCACTTTCTCAAACCATCCTTCAGAGTCTTATATGTTACTAAACCGATATAGTGACTTGTAATCATTAACTACCTTAAAGTGTACTCTCTATTTAGACTCCTTAGATGTATAAAGGCCTTGTTAACTTCAAGACACTCGCTCTTTTTGCCATTATAGTTCTTATTGCTTGTGTGTAACTTATTAAAAAGATGTACTAGTCACTCCATCATCATGAAGCTGAAATATATCCCTGAGCCTATATTGCTAGCATAGATTTATTGAGAAACGTTTTGATACCATAGTATGACAAATGCATCTCCTCAACCAATCCACCTTGTTTCCTCAATGTATGGTATAAAAAAGCCATGAATGAACTTTGATTTTCTTAAAAAGCAAGGTTACATGGTTTATTTTTTAGCGCTTGGCAGTTTTAACCTAATGAGGAATACACTGTTCTTTGTTAGGTGGTTTATTAAGTATGTAAATGGGAATTTTCTATTGTTTATTTCTCAGGAAGACCTATAAGTCTACATGCTTTACAGTCTTTTTTTTGCCATAATTTGCTAAAAAATTTATTTATGAGTCTAAATCCACTTAAAAAATTGCTTTTGCAGAAAAAGGTACTATTTTATAAAAGAGAAGTTGCTTCACTTTAGTTTAGTGTCCAAACTTTTAAGTGAATAAACACTTCTTTGAAGTCCTGACTATAATTAAAAAACTAAACTCTCTTACAACTGTGATATCTTTACATTAATCAGTAAGGGTAACACTTTTACATATTTTACATACTCAGTACATAGAACATGAAGTGCCACAGAAGCATTAAAAAGCCCTCATGTCATTATGACTGAATTATGCAACCTTGACTAACAATTAGTTTCATATTGTTGATTTTCAGATGTTTACTTCTTTTAGTACCTGCTGGATTGACCATTGGCATAAAATTAAAATAATTACATGACCATTTAAGAGCGTCAGTTTTTTAGGAAAGAAGCTGATCCTTTTAATTTGCATTATATAACTAATGTAAGCTAATCTACACTATGAGGTTTAGATTTTTCTATGTTAACAAAAGAAGATAACCTCAAGGACTCTTTGATGGTATCAACAGGGAGCTTGGTGTATTGATATTTCTTTGGCGCATCTTCTTCCATTTTATACCTATTGTATGGTTTAATATGTAAGTACTGTGAGCTCAGTGTCCAATTTGTTGATCTACTTTTGCACAAAACTTAGTAGATCAGGCCCTTAAAATGTTATTCAGATATATTAGTACATTTGTTTCTTCTACTCAAAGTTTTTGTCATATCATTGAGTATCACTCATATAATCTACCACAGCCTACTAGATTAATGAAGTCTAAACATCACTAATTCCTTAAGAAATCAATTTCCATTATTAATACTATTTGGCTATTTTCAATGTCTTTCAAATTATCAGCAACTATCCTTAGTATCTCTTCTTTGAAAAACTCAGTAGTGAAGTTGGTTTTTGTTCCATTATTTTATCATAACTAAAGATCTCAAGCATCTCATTCATTTATGCCTTCATGATAAATAACTGAATAACTTAAAGCTCATGTTTAAAGACCTATGGACCCACTCATAATCAATAATATCTTGTCATCAGCAACTACTGATGTTGGAAATTGTTTCATTTTCTTCCCCTTAAAGTTTCCAGTGGATAAGTTATATAGTAGAATATCCAGCCTATATATGCTTATCAAGAAAAGCTTGGGATCCTCAACACTTTAAGAAAGGGGAAATTGTAAGAAAAGTAGACTTACTATACTTTAAATGTAGTAATTTCTAGTACCAAAAAATAGTAAATTATGTTCCTATAATTACTTTATAGTGACTAAGTCTAAAACAACACTTGAGCTGATAAAACATCCATTAAACATATGACAGGAAAGCATTTACTTGAGGAACTCGTAACGTCTGAAAATATATTTGGTGCTATACACTATAATATGTGTCTGATAAGAATTCCAGCTTCTATAAAGAGCTTTGATAACATGATGTTATCAGAGGCGCCCACGTTAAAGTTGGTTTAATCAAGTTAAATCTTATTTGTAGCCTTGTATTGCTATTTATAAATAAAGTTCTGCCAGTTAAATCTTACTTTTTTATACACTTTAAATTGCTCCAATTTGCACATTATCTGTTTCAGAAGTCAGTATAAATAAGGTTTGTTTTGATGATCAAAGCTGTCTTCTTCAGTAATTCTATTTCCAATTATAAGATACAGTCAAGTGCAGCTAAAGAAGAATAGTATATGTTTGAATCCTACATCAAACTAAAATGTTTTAATATCTATAGAGTGAGTTGAGATTCTATGTGTAAGCCTTGGTAACAACCCCTGCGGCTGGATTAGTAAAAATTTCCGTTACCAACAAAAAAAGGGAAAAAGTTGGCATCCATCCCTCCTGTTGCTCTGGGCGATTTAGCCCATGTGGTAGATAAGAGATGGGTAACGGCGTATCCCCTGCAAATTGCGCCTCTTCCGCCCATGTTTACCGCCAAAGAGTTGGTGGGTAAAATCTAGAGGCTGTGCCAGGAGGTGGCGGAGGGTAGAAGCCATCAACTGTGGGAGGTAGGTAGCGCAAGTCCCCAGGAGGGGGTTTCTTTATGTTTGAGTTCTGCCAGGGAGGTTGAGTCACATTCTGCCAAAAAAAAACAGCTGAAAGTTAGTTTTGGGCGCAAAATTGTCCATCCATCAGGTTTCCTTAACAATTTAGCAAGTGAGCCCACCCCTGACAGGTATGGGTTAGTTAATACTTTAACACCTAAAGGAGCCAGCCATATCTGGTCTGGCTGTGGGCGCAACCTGCCATATGCTGGAGAAATCATTATCATTGCGCTAAGCACAGTCATGGTGGAACGAATATTCTCACACAAAAATTTAATGCTAATCTGCCCAATTATGTCAAGTCTGAGTCAGTATCAGAAAACATTTCAGAATGCCGATCCATTGAAACCAAATCATGAATATTCTCAATGGCAGTGAACTTAATTTCATTCCACATTTTGTATGCATTTAGGCAGCAGTCCCACCAGGTGCCACTATCTCTCCATCTTTAATTCTTACTGTCATTTTAAATTTGTATAAATTATTAGAAATTTCAAATTCTTAGTGATTTGGACAGTGCTTTCTATACTTAGTGGCATTAATTTCCCAATATGGAAATCCCTGGCTAGTCCTTGCGGCTGCCTTTTTTGTTTTCCATATGATAACATGAATGACTTTACCAAAGTATTCTGCCTGGGGTTCTGAATGTTTACTTGCCTGGAGTTCCAGGCCAGTCTTACTATTATCAACACGTTCCATGACATAATGAAGATTCCCACATTTTCACCCTTCTCAATCCTGCCCTATGGGTGGGGTGCTGATTTGGTTCAGTTTATGAAAGGGAAGTACACCTAGCGGCTAGAGTGGTGTATGGTGCAAGGTTGACTCATTCAGCGGATTGCAGCTTTTATGCTGGCTTTTAGACATCTTCATCGGCCCAAACACCAGTAGGGTCTACCCCCAGGTTGAGTTAAGGGGGACCTGAGGGTTATTAAGTTATTTGGGGAGGTGGTCAAGAATGAGTGCAAGCGTAAGTATTGTTTGTTCCTAGGGTTATTAATCTTACCCTCCTCCAACTTATTGTGGTTTAAATGCATGCATTCTCATGGTTGATGCTGCCTCTTCAGGGGAGCAGGTTTACGTTAATCTGCTTATGCTCCATTTATCCCTGATGGAGGTGTAAAGATTTGGGTTTGTTCAGAAGGTGGCAGACATGAAAACAGCTCCCATGGATTGACAGGGGAGATTTTGGCGGATATCCCTTCTTACACGAGTGAGTCTCACACCTTAGCAAAGAAATAATATCAGGCTTATTTTTTGTTGCAAGTTTTGATCCAGTTGGGCGCTCACGTGGCCTCCGTTGAAGCTCTTGTTGATACAGGAGCCGCTGGGAACTTTATAGGCTTGCAGGTTTTGCAAGGTTTGGATCTCAACTTATACATAGAGTCCTCATTGTTGAGTGCATCATCAGCTTTGATGACTTGCTACCCAGTGCGGCACCCAGCTTTATTTTTGGTACAGGGGTTTATAAACTGCAATTATTTTACTATGGTGCAGATTTATTATTCCCCATTACATTAGGGGCTGGTTGGTGGCAGCAGCAACATGTTCATATCAACCTGGAGCCCAACCTTTTGTTGTTCAAGTTTCCCACATGAGGGGAAGATTTTGTTATTCAATACTTTCTCTCCTGCAGGGGCAGTGGGATTGATCGCTTCAACACTATCCCTCACAGTGCTGCCAACGGATTTCCCCCTAGATTAGCCTAGTTCCAGGATATTTTGACATGGAAAAAGCCAACTAACTTACCGTCCACTCTTAGTATGATTTAGGCTTTGTATTAATGTGAATGTAATCAACATCAACTGTCCCCTACAATCCTCAAACTGAGCAGGAAGACAAGGCCCTGGAGGTATGGTTTATATGATATGCTCACAAAAGGGTGGGTGTTTAGGAAGACCTTGCCAATGGCCTCTCCCATTATGTTTTCTAAAAGGCTGATGGCCCTTTCGGCCCTGTGTGGACTATGGACATCCTAATAACATAACCGTTCACAATCCCTATCCCCTCCCCCTTAAGCTGATGATTAGCCAGGTTTGAGTTTTGCATTACACTACAAAGGTGTCAAATATTTCTCAAAGTAACTTAAATGGAATCCCACCTAAAAAAGAGATCTGAATTAGATAATAGATAAAAGCTCACAATAAAGAGTAGCTTTTATTAGTAAAAAATTCAAATATCTATAGGTTTTGTGTAGTATTCTTCCAATCACATTTTTTTAAATGATAAGAAATCGAACTTTTATCATTTTTGATTGGGATAGACTTGATCGCTCACATTTGACTTGATGACTTTTTGATCACCAATTTATCCATCATTAACTGATGTTAGAAAATCAGGAGTTTACAATTAGTGAGAGTAAAATTAGTCAAAATACCAAATATTCCCCTTAAGATTCAGTTGCAAGGGAGGATGAGATTGTAAAAATCTAGGATGTATGCGATTAAGGACTATAGAGTATCCAAGTTTTTTCATAGTACTCTTTAAGGTCCAGACCAATTAGAATCCAATTTCTCAGCTCTGCCATCAGGGAGAGTTTGATATTATAAAGCATAATCTCCAAGATAATATTAGGGCAATACTGGCTTATGTTGATTACTTTTAAAAGTTTTTTCCTTGTAGTAGTTTAAATTGACTTCATAGCTTGGGCTTGAAAGTGGATAATTTTATCATCTATTTTGCATAACTAGTTTAGGATTTTCAATAACACCATCGTCTAGGATATCTTGAACACTTGACGGAATCAATGGATCTCTTCCATAATACAATTAAATGGTGACATTTTTTTTGGTAATTTGAGGATAAACAGTCTGATAAGCCAGAAAAGCACTGGGTAAGTAGAAAATCCATCAGGAAGGATTGGCGGAAGCCATTTTCCCTGAAAATGGCTAATAAAGTTCCATTGACTCGTTCAATGGCTCCGTTTGTCAATGGATGGTAAGGAACCACAAACATCTGGGTAGTGTTAAATAGTTTTTGATAACAATTGTAACTGAGAAGTAAAGTTAGTCCCATTATTGGACATAAGAACTTTTGGACATCCAGGCTCATAATAATCTGTTGATAGAGAAATAAGACCGTAGCTTTTAAAAGTAGGAGTAACAATGGATATGGCTTTAACCCATTTAGTCAGGTGATTGACAACCTTAATAATATAATGATGACCATGCAATACTCCTGGTAAGGGTCCTACAACATTGATACTTAAAACCTTAAAGCCCTTTGTAGGAAGGATTACTCAATGTTGGTAGATAGGGTTGGAAGTACTATGGCTCTTACAAATGAGTCAAGCATCAGTAGCTTCGTTGATAGTGGCGGCCATGTTTTTCAATAGTAACGGGTTTGTAACACATTCATGAGTTTTCTTTAGGCCTTCATGACCTACCTGGTTATGTCCTTCCATAATGATATTGAAAAAGGAGTTAATATACAGGAAAGATAGTCAATTAGTAGTTACCTTCTTGAATATTAACTCATACTTGATTATCATACCCTTAGTATATAATTATAGAAGGTTCTGATCCTTGTCAGACTCCTTATCCTATATATCAGGGCGCCCTATTCATTCATAAAATTATACCTCCTTTTTAGGTCCAAAGTTAACACAGACAATCAGGATAGTCCATTAGTGTTTTTGATGTTTAGAACCAGATCAATGTATAATGGAAAAGTAGTAGTTCTATAACTGTAAGGCTAAACGGGCTAACCTCCCATCTGGATCTTTCATATTTTAAAGCCATCTTAAGAAAGAGTTATCAGTAATAACAAAAATGATTTCCATAAAGGAAGGGACAAAATTTTTAAATGTCCATTATTACAGCCATACGTTCACGTTTGGTTAAACTGTAATTTAGCTCAGCCTTGGATAAAGTTTTGTTGTTTTAAGCCACTGGATGGTTGATTTGTTCTTCATCATATTGGGATAAAATAGCTCAAATGGCTATATTACTAGTAATGGTGTGTAGTAAAAGGTTTATTGAAATGAGGGTGGACTAAGACAGGTGCTTTGGTTTAGCTTTTCTAAATGCTTTGAAAGACTTTTCTTACGCAGAAATCTGTTTAAACTGTACTCCTTTTTTAGCAGATTAAATAGTGGTCCAACCACATCAGAAAAATTGGGTGTAAACTACCAATAAAAACCTATCATTCCTAAAAAGACATGAATATTCTTCAAGGTTGTAGGAAAAAACATTTTGTTAATAGCCTTGATTTTGTCTGGAAGAGGTTGAATCCCTTTCAAAGAGACTCTATGACCTAAAAATTTCATTTCATTATGAAAAACGGACATTTTGAAGTTTTGGGCTCTAAAGAGGTATTCTAAAGCTGCTTAAAAACCTCGCATAAGTGGTCCAAGTGCTCTGTAAAAGCTTTTGATAATATGGTGATTTCATTTAAATATACCAATACACAATTCAGTATTAAACCTTGAAGCATCCCATCCATGGCCCACTGGAAAGTAGCAGGGGCAATACTTAACCCGTGGTGCATCCAAGTTGGTTCATATAGACATTCGCTTTAAATTAAGCCACATTTGGTTTGATCTTCAGGTGCTTGCTTAATTTGCCAATACCACTGGCTAAATCCATAGATGAAAATACTTAGAACCTGCAAGCGATCAAAGGGAATCATCAATCCTTGGAAGAGGATATCTGTCACGATGGGTTTAGCATTTAGCCTTCAGAAATTTTGAACTACTTGTTTATCCACCTTTATTCTTTATCAGAAGTAAAGGGGAAGCCCAAGGGCTATTGAATGGTTTCTAGTAGTCCATCCTCCAATAATTTGGTTAACTCTTTAGTGAACTGCGCTTCTTTTATTCTTCAATTTATGATAAGGTTTAGCTCATATAAGAGGATGTTCATCAGTCTCAACAGTATGTATTACTCCACTCATCTACCAAAATCATAGGTATGTTTTGCAAAGATATCCAAATATACACCAATCAATTGATAAACTAATTCTTCTTGCTCTTAGAGAGATGTTTCCCAAAGTGGAGGCTATGGTATAATCTCCTTGTTAGGTTTCAGCCCAAATTCTTGTAAATTTTAAGATGCTTTAATATCATAAACCTGGGAGAGAGCAGCATATTAACTTAGGCTATGGGGGTTTCCAGTCCACAGTATTTGGCTTATCAGTAAGATTTTCTAGAAGGACAATTAAAGCTCTGATATAGGTATAATACAACACCCCAGGACATGGTAAAATTCCCTTAATATACGAGTTTAAAAAACCTTAATTTGCAATACATTCCTTTAGAATATAAAAATGGTTAAAGGTATCAATAATAATTTGGGTTTTTGGAGGATAATGACCGGAGTTGGAGAGAAAATAGGCATACCTTCTTTAATGTCAGCGGTTTTTGGTGATAGAGTAATTCAAGGTCCTTTCACATGGTGCTATATAAAAAAGACCTTTTTGCCCCTTTCAATAAACGAACTTAACTTTTGGTATGTTGAATCATGGTTTTTTTGAAAAAAAGTAAAGGCACTCTATGGCTAAAAAGAGATAAAGAGGAGTCAGGTAATTAATGATCCCATTAAACACTCATAAAATTGAGTTTTTAAAAGAATACAAAATCAAAATTAGATAAAGAAAATATTGGGAACCATAAACATTAACTTTCAAATCTTCTAAGGGAGTGATGAGAAGGCCCCAATTGATTTTGTACCCTGGGGTCCTGAAGTACCATATTCTTCAAAATGTGAAATATCCAGGTTAAGCTTGATTCATTTTACCAGATTAAATGGGATACAATTTCAAGGGAGCCAGTATCTATAATTTTCTTAACTTTGACCTAAAGTTACTCATAGTTCTATCTGGGTGATTACACTACCAAATTGAGAAGGTAGCGCCAATAAGTAAGGCATGACATAAGAATGTTCATATTTATTAAATTCTGCAGGAATTTGGTCATCTTAATTTATACCCAAATTATTATCAAAATTTATTAAATTTTGATTGTCTTACCTTCTTTTTCATCTCATCAGCTTTCTTCTTAAAACGGTCCTTAATATGGAAATGACGATGCAATAATTGCATTGAAAAACCCTGGTATTTTCAGATACATCATATACCTTGGGGCGAATAGGTTTCAAGGGTTTGTAGACTCAGATTCTCTCAAATAACTGTGGAGGTAACTCCAACAAGGATTCTTTTATATCTAGGATACTTTGGAAGTTTTTTTCACACTAATAAATTATACTTGCAATTTAAGTTCTTTCAGTTAAGGCTGACATAACAGTGGTAATGGCATCTTCTAGATTAAATATGTCACAAGCCACCAAGTTTTGAGCTTCATGATAAAATCTGTGAGCAAAAGTCTTGATGATTTCGTTAAGCGTATGCTTCCCCATAAACGCCTCTATTTGGGATGATAAAGATTGATCACTCCCAAATCTCTTTGGTAAGGATTCTTTGACCTGAGACCAAGTTTTACAAGTCATCAGATGGGGTACCATTACGTCTTGATCTAGACAAGTAAGACGATTAGGTATATAACTCAATTTTATTAATACTCAAGTCTTTGCTAAGAGCCTTTTATATAGTTAAAGAAAAGAATTAATACTCCCTTACCCAGGATAATACTTACCCTTAAAAACCGGTTTGAAACTTATTGGTGCATTAGCTGATAGGAAATGTACACCTGGTTGCTCCAGTTAAGTAAATATAAAAATAATTAGATTCTGAAGAATATTGTTGACTCAAACTGGTAATCTCTGTATGGGCTTTACTAATCCAATCATTTAGTTCATTTTAACCTATATAGCATCCACTTTTGGGTTAACTCAAGGATTTGTCCCTGATGAGCCTCAAATTGGAGTTCCAAGGATTCAAGCTTCATTTAAGAAAGAATACCTTTGCTTTCAATGTCTGTAACAAGGTAGCTGAATCCCTGGATCATTTTCCCAAATTGTTCAATTCATCAGATAAGGAATGTAATCACAGTAAGGAATCAATAGGTATTCTATCTGGTATCAGGTTGCACTTTTTGGCTACCTTATGAAATTGAAGTTATACCCATTTGATCACCTCAGTGAGAAATTTAGTTCTTTCATAAAAATAGTTAGAAATCAAGGCTCTTGGGAGTTGTAATGGTCCTGATGGTCTGGGAGGTCCTACAGGACCAAGGGGCCCGCGAGGTCCTGGGGGTCTTCTCAACCCAGGAGGTCCACACAGTCCAGCTGGTCCGCAAGGTCCAACAGGTCCACTAATCCCATTAAGTCCAGGTGAACCTGTTCATCCTGGAAAACCTTGAATACTTAGTGGACCCATAATCTCAGGGGGTCCTTCCACTTTGCTAACTCAGATTTGAGAATCGGAGTATAATGTTCCACTTGAAGGTGACAATTTCTAGATATTCTTCCACTGACTAAATTTGTATAGTTATGCAAGTAAGTTTGTTTCTTCAATTGGTATAAAGTTTTTGAAATCTCTTTAATAACTGAGAATTGACATTGGAGAATCCATAATCTAGTTGAGAGACTTGCTTTTGTACTTCAATAGTAAGATTGTGATTATCAATAAAATCATCAAGATTGTCTTTTATGAACTCAAAGGCAGAATTTGAAAATTCAGAGACATAATTATTCAGGTATTAAAGACCTTCCAATAGGTTGATTATTCCTTTATGATGGATCTCCAAGACTTGTAATAAGTGGTATAAAGTGGGATGTTCAAAATGTCACAAATATAGCCCAGTACTAAGTCTAAGAAATTGGGAGGTTTGATATAAGCCCCTCATCGTGGAGGGCACAGCACTACAAAGGACTGGGTAGAATGGATCCCAGGGAAAAACACCCCTCCAAGAGGTGCTTAATGGTTTCCTGCAAAGCTTTAGGTTGCATTTGAAAATTTGAAATAGAACTTAAATTGGGAACATTTAGTTCCAATTTTGTCTAGAATTTCAACATGGATGGAGTTCTTGGAATATCAGTCCTAGCAGGTTACACACATTGCAATATAATACTGTATCATTGTCAGGTGAATCTTCAGGTAAAATATGAGACTACATTTTTGTGATAGATGGTTATACAATATTGTAACTCAAAGGCCCCTGTAGTGAGCACCATTTTTGGACTTTCGTATTACATTTTAAAAGTGTCAGGTATTTCTCAAAGTTACTTATTCATAATCCCAACTAAAAAGGAAAGCTGAACTTAGATATTAGATAAAATTTCGTGATAAAGAATAGCCTTTATTAGTGATAAGTTAAAATATTTATTAGTTTTGTGTTAATCCTCTTATGATCAGATCATTTCATTTGATGAGCAATCGAATCTTCTCTGATTTTCTGGTCATAATATACTTTATTGCTCACATTTGACTTGATGACTTTCTCAGCATCAATCTTCCCAACGATAACTGATGTTGGAAAATTAGGAGTTAAGGAATCAATGAGGGTTGAATTAGTCAGAATCCTGATACCAGGCAACTGCAAAATCCCAGGTTTTTTAAGCTTGATCTTGTTAACGCATTCAATAATATTTGGGTGGCGGAGGGCCAAGAGTGGCTTATGGCTTACATACCATAATAGGGATCTTCCAGTTCCGCATAATGGCATCTGGCTTAGAAGTGCGCTTTTCGCTTTTCAGTAAATGATTGACAGTGTGCTGGGTGACCTTCAGTTCTCCTGTTCAGTGGCGTACACTGATGATATCCTCATGTATTCCCCCACTCCCAAGTAGCACTAGAAGAACCTGGAGGCGGTGTTGGCTGCTTTACAAAAAAAGAACTTTATGTGGAATCCTCCATGTGTGAGTTTTTTAAGAATGAGGTTACCTTCCTTGGTAATGTGGTCCTGAAGGATGGTTATGCCATTCCCCCAAAAGCTTGAGGTGATACTTGAGTGGCTCAGTCACACAACCCAGAAGCAGTTGCAGAGCTTCTTGGGCAAATCATTTTTTAAAAAGATTTACCCACCCTTTTTGCAGCTGGCCACACCGCTGTACCCCCTTAACTGGGAAAATGGTCCGTTCTGCTGGACGGATGAGTGCCATCAGACGTTTTATGCTTTTAATGAGTTGTTTTTGGCGCCTAACGTTCTAAAGCATGCAGATCCCACTAAGCCATATATTTTCACATGAGATGCCTCATATGCCATTAAGGCTCAGTATTACCACAAGAACACAGGGTTTGGAACAACTGGTTGCCTACTTTTTGCAGAAATTCACTTCAGCTGAACAGTCCTGGGCCATATATAATAAAAATTGGCCGCTGTGTCATGGTCTCTTACCCACTGGCGGCATATTCCTCAGGGTGCATGTCATGAGGTGACTATGTGGATGGATCTCAGGCCCTGATGTGTTTTTAAAAACCACAGAAGCTGGAACATCATCATGCATGTACATAGCATGAACTTTGTAGTTTAATTTAAATATGAATTTGCAAAAGGTGCTTAAATATTCTTCCCATTTTTTTTGAGTCGCTAACCTGTATTGAGTCCGGTGGAGCATATGAGCAGTAGTTAACTGCAGTAATTCTACTGGACCAAATCCTAGCCATTGTTCCTCCTGCAATTTCAGTAGTGGATTAGGCCTTGGACATGCCTCTGGTCACTCTGTTTTATTGGGTCAGACAGCTTGTATGGAGAGCCTATAGGTGTTAGATCAGTTGGAGCTGTAACGCATAAGCAGTCCCATTATTTGTGGTGGAGGATTTAGTTTTGTTAAAGACTGTGGGTGCCACCTAAACTCTGTGACAAAGTTATTCAGGCTTACCATGACTGCTGATAATTTCTCATTCTTGATAATATGTGACTCCATTAGTGTGCCAAGCCAAATAGTATGAAGACTGCTGGCTCTTGCTTTTTCACAATCATTGGCAACCTTTCCATGTAAATTTTCAGGGCAACCCACCAATCAAGAAGAACAACAACTTTTCACTCTGATGATTAACCACTCGTTATGGCTCAGAGGTCCTCTTTGGGACTTGTCCAACGATTGTGGTTCAGCGGCCTCTATTAACTCCCTCATGGCTTCTCCCCTTCAATCTTTCAATTTCATCATTATTTCTGCTAGTTGCCCAAATTCCCAGGGATTTCTATATATTTCAAGGTTGGGAGTCAATTGCGCCAACCACTCCAGGTTTTTTAACTCAGCACCTAGCTATGGGGATCTTGAGTCTTACCTCTACAAGCTAAGCTAACCACTGTTATTTAAAAACTTAATAAAGGTAGGTAAAAGAAGGCATTTTAATACAATAAAAAGACAGCCATTAGATAGGGTGGCCAAAATATGAATATTGTGATCATACTGGTGTATAATTATCATGAGGAATATAATGGGGAATAGTGGTGTGGAGGTTATAAACTACCGGAGGCTGCATCAGTGGCGGTTGGCTTACAGAAAGGCTATATCATATGGCATTCGTCAGCTTATGGGTAATTGATTACATTCATTAGATATAGTTTATATATCACATGGTGTTAAAATTTACGGATTTTGTTAACTGTTCACGGCTGAAATCCATAAATTGATTAACTGCACATGTTTGGTGTTGTGAAATTCTCCAAAATTGTCTGATAATAATATAATTGATTGATAATAGTATTAAGACTATTATCCATAGTTGAATAAAGCACTAGTATTGGGTCCAACGCTTGACCAGTATTCCTCCTCAAAATACTTAAGATGTCATCAATAGGGATTCGTTCCCTTATTCCACCTAACTTGATACATGCTCAGATCCTCATTTATGGCTTCACTCTGGTGACACACAGTTGGTAGAAATTCCCATCTTAGCTCATCTTCTCTTCTCTGGATCCACACTCAGATCCTTAATATTTATCCTAAAGAGTCTCCAATTAAAGCACAAAGCAATAATTTACCTTGGAGAAGAATATAAATAAAAACAGATCCTGATAATTACATAATTATTGGTAAAACTTTTGTGTGTCCTTTATTAAGTGAATTCTTATGGGAATTTTAGTGTGAATTTGGCATTCAAGATTTGGTTGGCACCTCTTCTATGATATGGAAGCCATTGCCATTAAATTACCCATTGTCATCTCATGAGCAATGGTCTTCCCAATCCTTGTTAGGATTTCGTTGTTGGACATCCTTGACACCTAAAATGGAAAGAGTCAGAAAATTTGTCCCTAACGTTTTTCTCTCAATCCCAGCGAACTAACCATATTTGGCAAGCGCCCTGCTTAGGTAATGGGACTTGTTACCCATTAAGGCAGGTCGTGAACCAACTGATTGATATGCTAGTTGCAGGCGGCGTCACTCACCTCAAAACTTGATCCTTAAATTCCCAATTGGTTGGTGATGAAACCTGACCGATCCCAATTGGTGCACCTGATAGTTAATCATCAATCAATTACCAGATGCCCCTATTCTGTCAGCAACCCTGCCCAACGAGATCCTAAAAATTCACCTAGATCAATCCTTGAAGGATCAACCCAGGAGAATTACCTAAAATCCCCTAAACATTGTTACCCAGAAATCAGGTCAGCCATATACAATTCTCTTAGCAATAAGGAATTATCCCCTAGTGACCCCTTGTAATTTAGACAGCTGGGAATATGGGCAAAAATCCTAACACATCCCCCTCCTGCCTAGATTTCCAGAGAAAAGGATTGGGACATGAGAATACCACTTCAGACACTAGGTTGAATACTTCTTTTGGTCAAGCAGAGTATGATCGATTGATACTCAACGCTGCTTGGGATGACCTTCAGCATGCGGCTTTCTTCCTCTTCCTCCTTGCTACTGCCTACTCAGAAGGCAGTTCCCACGACCTTCTGTCATGCAGGTAATCAATTTACTCATGAAAATATTAATCCTGGGATTAGGTTTTCCCTCAGTCAGGGCATATGACCCACTGTAATACTCAGGATTCTTGATCTGGCATCCTTAATTTCCTGATTTTCTCTTTGTCCTCAACAGGAGATTCTTGCCATCAATTTTTTTTCATTGTGCAATTAAGAATGCTCGTTTATATCTGCCCTTGTTATTTTCACATAATGAACTCTTGGCTCATATCATTCTTAATTCTTCTCTGGAGAGCCTATCCCATTAATTTTGAGATTAATTTTTCTGGAATTAGAGCTTAATTGATTTCAGAGTGCATAATGTAAACTATCATATAAGTCTGACATCCCCCTCTCGTCCAGCTCATATGTCAAATTTAGACTCTCAGTACCACAACTGTCTAATAGCATGTCTGATAAAGACCTTCAGATCTTCCAGCTGATGAGTTGATCTGCACATCGGAACCTCTTCTAAGGTCTTTTCAAGACACATACTCCCAGTCAAGTACATGTGGCCAGTACTTCAATGAAATTACCAAAAATGGTAACCAACCCTGACAAAAACAGGTTATCAATTATCTTAAACAACATGCAACCAATCCTCCTCTGTCATCAATTCTTGAGTTAGACTTCAAAACTCTCCTGGATTCCGCTCCATTCAAAGGTTCTCCTACCATAATTGTTGAACCTCCTGAAGTAATGCCCTCCGCTCTCAATTGATTGTTCCTCACCAGATCATACTTGCTTCTGGAGTTCCTTTTCTGACTTGGCCATTATTAAAAGCCAGCTGTTTTGGCCACCAAACTAGACATTGAAAACATCGTACATTTTGAAGTCCCCTATGAAGAATTAAGGGCACAAATAACTGAGGCTTTGGTCATAGCTCTGATATCCTCCAATATCAAAAACATCCTAGATCAAGACGTTGCAGCCTATGCTCTTCACTTTGCTAGCCAAATTTTTTGAAGTTGGGCCATGAAGCCTCCAGCCTCTCCTGGCTTTCATCACTCATTCTGCTTCCGCTTCTAAGAAGCTCATAATCAGCATCTGTGGGATGCCTTATTTCTTGCACGACTATCTCATTTCTGGCGCATCCCATCAGTATCTTCCACTGATGGCTTTAATAGGGGGCATGATTTGGCAACCCCCGCCTAGTATCCCTTGCACAATGCTGGCCAATATGCCCAATGTTATTGACGAAGACCATTGGCAAGCGCTCAAGACCAATCTTCCAACTTCAATGTCATATTGGGATTACTCAGGGTTATTTGCTGACTGCCTCTTCTTATTCTGTTGCTTCCCTCCCAGATCTGGGGTATCACTTTTGTATCTTCCAACATTTCTATCACTCTTCCCTTAGTCACTTTCTCACTGGGATCAGAATTCACTCAACGAACTGGTTTCAAGTAGGTCTAGCCCTTGCTAGCATCTGATCTCACATAGATTTTAGTGGGTTGTTTACTCCTACTGCGATCCATCCTCCCTCCCCCAAGAGGTGACATAGGCGGAATCATCCCCAAGTTGAGGATAAACAATAAAAAATAAAAATTATAAAATGTATCTTTTTATATACTTTTTAATTAGTTAATTTTTTCTCTTATATTTTTATCAATCTTTTATTTTTTTCTTCTTTTTCTATAGGACTATACCTTTTCTTTGTCAGTGGCACATCTTTTCCCCCAAACTGGGTCCTGGGTACTTAAACCTACCAGCTTTCTATGATTCAGAGGTCTTACTTTTTAAGACTTAACCATCTAGTTTGGTTCAGAGGTCCTTTTTTGGACTTAACCAAATTATCAGTACATAACTAACTTGATGGTTCAGCGGTCCTTCAGATACTCTTTTTTTATTATTTTTATTGATCCATTGCTTTAAATACTTACCATGGACTCGATTTACTATCCTTCCATCCAAGAGGTTCTTGAAGGAGTAGGCATCCATAGCTGTCATGGTGATAATTTTGAATGGACCCAGCCACAACACATCCAATTTGTTTCTTCTCCTAAACCATGCATATCGCAATAGGTAAAACTTTCATTTATTTGGTACTCTGATAAGGCTGGTCAGCTCTTATCATCAGTAATTTTCATTCAAATTTTTTTCTCTAGAGCATATCATAAGTTTGTGATTGCATTTTGTTCAAAATATTCATCAATTGGTTCAGGTAATGCTCAGCACACATCCCTGATGTTGGTTCCACCACCTAATATAGAATTGGTGGCAATGTGGCCTTCCTTCAATATAACAACTCAAATGGCATTATTCCCATTGCTGTATGATGACTTATTTTGTAGGTGAACGTCACTGAACTAAGGTATGTTCCCCATGCAGAATTTCCTCCTGGGACCAGCTTCCTCAGTGCCATGGCCATCATCCCATTGACACATTCTACCAGTCCGTTTATCTCTGGCTGGTAGGGTACAGACATGACTCCTCAGATCCCCATTATTTCATTTAATTGCAGGATCACATGAGATGTGAAATTCATTCCATAGTCACTCAGAAGGACCTATGGGCATCCATGTCAGAATACTATTTGATCTAGGATAAACTTCACAGTGCTGGTAGCGTCTACTTTTTCAAGGGCCTTCATCTCAACCCATCTCATCAGATGGTCAACTGGAACTATGATATATTTGATACCCCCTGTACTCATAGTTTATTGCCCATCACGTTGATGGACAAATATGTCAGGCGAATTCAGGGTGGATCAGTCAGTATCAAGCTATGTTTTTGTGCGGCTTGTGCAACTAGCACTCCACACAACATGCCAAATAGTCCGCGACATCATAGTTAATGGACTCCTAGTAGTAATACTGGTGAATATAATTGGTCATTTTTCTCAGGCCTCCATGCCCAACAACTTTATGAGCAGCTTGAACTATAGATTCTTGTTCCAATGGCTTTTGGAATAGTAATCTCTTCCCATTGATCATCTTAAAAACTTGTCCATCCATGGTCTCAGTGTAATCCATCACTTTTCAAAGTGCATCTTGGATTTCTTGGGGCTCATTCCTGATTTCGCCATTGACTTTTTTCAGGAATAGCTCATCCATCTGCTGGTATACCAACTGGACCATTGGTAACCATAATAAGCCATCCAAATTCTGATGAGAAGCCCAAGTTTGGTGGAATAACTCATAATCATAAGCCTGTAGCTTTAGTGCCCATTGGGCCAGTAATCCTTCTGGTTCTCATTAATTGTGTAGCCAATGCAACGAGGGGTGGTCCATCACCACTTTGAAGTGCATTCCATAGATATACACCCAAAACTGTTTACAGGCGTAAATGGCCGCAAGGCATTCCCACTCAGTCACGGTGTAATTTCTCTCAGCAGCTGAGAGTGTCTTACTCACATATGCCACCAATGTTCATCCCAAGTTCATTTACTAGGCTCAGCATGGCGCCAATCGCCATTATTGAAGCATTGGTTTGTATTATAAATTTTCAATTGAAATTCAGATTTTTAAAATTGGAGAATTTATTACATAATGGTATAACTCCTCTAAGGATCTCTGGGCCTCTTCAATCCAAACAAATCCTTTTTTCAGATCCTTTAACAAATGGAAGTATGGCTTGACAATTCTTGTAAAATCCTGAATGAATCTAATATAGTATCTGACCATTTTTAAGGAACACTTGGATATCTCGGACACTCTTAGAACAGCCATTTGCTCTATGGCTTTGATCTTCTGGGCTTGCAGCTGCAGTCCATTAGAGTTGATTATGAATCCCAGATAAATTAACTCTTTCTTGAAGAAGTGGCTCTTCCTCAGCTTAATCTTCAGGTAGGCTGCGGATAGTCGCTTAAACACTTCCTCCAAGTGGTACAAATGGTCAGAAAATGTCCTACTGAACAATTTTATATTGTCCAAGTATACCAGGACGCATGACAACTTCAAGTCATTTAGTATGGCATAGATGGCCCTCTGGAACGTCACAGGCGCATTGCACAGACCCTGGGGCATCCTCGTTGATTGATAAAGCCCCTCCGCAGTGATAATCATGTATTTCTCTTGGTCTTCTCTTTAAAATAGATTTTCCAATAACCCAATATTAGATCCATTGCAGAGAAATACTTCACTTCTCCCAATCAATCTAGTGCATCATCAATTTGTGGTAGTGAGTATGAATCCTTCTTCATAATCTTGTTCAGATTCTGATAATTAATCACCACCCAATTAGAGCCATCCTTCTTCTTCACGATAAGGATAGGGCTCACTCAGTGACTTGACAATGAAAATAGGCCATTCTTCACTAGTTTGCTGATTTTTTCCTCTACTACCACCTTGGCTGCCTTATGACTATCGAATTGGTCTCATTCTAATAAGAAAATTTTCCCGTTATCAAACTTATGGATTACATCTCTCATGCATCTTAAATCATGGTCATACTGGGAGAATACTTCACAATACTTGTCAAATAATTTGACCACCTCCCCTGCTGTCTGTCCGTCAGATCAGTAAGTTTCTCTCGATTGACCAATAGAGTAATTTTTTGCTTACCCCTTCCAGTAATTCCATCTCATCAAGGGTCCCAAAAATGTGTAATTTCATCAATTCAGCCATTGGGATTAGGTGAACAAATGTGACGATCTGATTCTTCTCAATATTCATCAGTTTTCACTCAAATTTGCCAAGAGAACTCAAATTTCTCCATGGCCCAGCATAATTATTCCAAAAGCACCTTGGCTTTACTCTGGACTTCTTCCAGGAGCTTCCTACTTCCCCATACAGCAGTTCTGGTATCTCTAATGTCAACCCCGTGTTAACTATTATCTGTGATCCTGGCAGTATGGTTCCTGCACTCTTGATCCTCAAGCAATTCCCCAATTTTCTAGGATTTCCGTCAGCATTTCTTGTCACTTCTGGCCAACTAGTTGGTATCAATTTGGGACAATGCTATCATTGTAGATAGGGGAGGCTAAGTTATTTCTCCTAGTCAGCAGAGCTTCTCCATCTTTCTGATAAACCAATGGTAACGTCTGAGTTAATATGGTTAACGTATAATCCTTGAAGTTACATTTAAATTTGTATTTTTGTAGAAACTCCATCCCAATCATAATATTGTAGTTTTGTTTGGCCAAAACTATTGCTGGAGTTGATACTACCAAGGATCCAAATCAAAGTGGTAGAGCGCTATACACTCCACATGAAATGGTAGTACTCATCCCAGCTGTCCCTGATCTTTCTTGTGTTCCAAATTGGGTGAGATCATCATCCTCTTCAACAACTTGGTCAAAACAATATTAATGGGCGCTCCACTATCAACTATCGCTCTCACCTGTACTTGATTCACTAGTATATCTCTATATGTAGACTTGTTTATTTAACCGAGGCAAGCCAACCAGGGGATGGGCATTACTGAGTATGTGTGGAAAATTGAAGATAGATATAATTGGGCACCCCGGGTACTCAGGTTACCCCTGTTGCCAGCGGGACTGCCGGGTATGGGGGGGTTGGTGTGCTATTCCAAGGGGGTTTCCCCCACTATGGAGCAGGTGTGAAGGAAGGGGTCTGTGTGGAGGAACCAAAGTGGGAACCACGACTCTATGAGTGCCTGTTGCCTTGGCCTCATATATCCATAGAGCCAGGCTTGGAAGTGCTCCAATAAGTGGACGTGGAACCTGTTGATAACCCCATGGATGGTTAAGACTGTGCCCTTGAACGCATCTAAGGCAATGGTGTGGATTGTCCACATTGCAATGGTTATCATTAGGGAGCGGAGGGTAGATGGGATTGGTGACTCAATCTGGAGCGCGAGGAGGCTCTTTGATATAGAAAATTACTGCTCGTTTTGGAGCTTAAGCAGGCGCGCGACTTCTTGCCATATGGCTTTGGTTGGGGGCATATATCTAAGCGGTGATGTATGGAGCCCTCCCCTCCACATACTGCGCAGGTTGCATGGAGGGAATTGGAGCGGTCCGCCGTCCTATAGGTCCTTCTCAGACAGCGCCAGGCGTTGGCTCTTACCCTCAGCTGTAGAAGTGGGTGGTGCGTCATTCTCCACACTGTCTTCTGTGTGGTTAAGTTGTAGGGGATGTCCAACGCATCTAGGTATTCAATTCTAGCAATGGTTGGGGTCATAGCAAGCATGTCTCTCTGGGGGTGGTTTTCTGGATTTCTCAATTTGCTGTGGGGATGGGTTGTCCCCTTCCCTGCACAGTGCCAGTGTTCTCTACGATCCATCCCATGCGGCGGATGGTTCAGAGGATGCGTTTGAAGTGAGGGGGTTCCATGCGGGCCCATTGCAGTAGGGTGTTTAGCAAGGTATGATAGTAGTCTGGGTGGGCTATGTGGGTTGGTTGATTTGAGCGCCTGTGCGAAATTAGTCCTCGCTGCCCTAAACCAGTGTTGTTGCGGGAGGTCTGGGGCAAGGACTTCCTTTATCCAGGTACCCAGGATGTGGTTGGCGTGGCTCTCAAAATCTATTAGTCCCATGCCTCTACTTGAGCGTGGGCCAAAGAGTGTTTCCATATGTATGGGAGGATGGGATCAGGGCCACAGCCAGCCCTGGATGAGTGCGCGGATTGAAGTTATAAAGGTGGGTGAGAAGGCGATCGTGTGGGCAGGGTACCATAGTATTGGGAGGATGAGTGAGTTAACAACTGTTACTCGCCCCATTAGTCCTGAAGATCTTCCCTTGAGGGAGGCGACGTGGTTGGATACCCGCTGTAGTAGCCTGCTTTCCATTGTCTCATTGGCATATCCCCCTGTTTCCAGCCATATCCCAAGGTGGCGGACAGGAGTGGTGGTGGGAGGTGATGCAAAGGGTAAGATGAGTGGGTTTTTCCTTCGTATGGGGGTATGAGGTTCTGGTGTTGTAGCCCAGTTGTTAGTGTACTTGCCTAAGAGAATGATTTCTGTTTTCCTTTTGTTGAGCGATGCGTTGCTCACCATGGAGTATTCCTCTAGGGTGCATTCCAGCTGTTGGGCATCATTGTTGTTAGCTATAACTGCCACTCAGTCATCCACAAAGGTTAGTATCTTTACTGGTGTTTGGCCTTGTGCGGTTATGCCGGTAAGGTGTGAGTCAGTTATGCGGAGAGGTGGATCAAAACTGAAATTATACAGCAGTGGCTGAGGGGGTCCCCTTGTTTGAGCCCTCTGTGTGGTGTGATATTGCTAGTTAGGAAGCCAGGGCCGCATACAGCCATGATTGCAGATTCTGTAAGGAGCATCGCCCAGTTTATGAATCTGGGTGGGAGTTTGAAAGCGTGTAGGCATTCCTTTAGGTATGGCCAGCTAACGCGGTCGTATGCCTTTTCCTGGTCTAAGAAGATCAGGGCTCCAGTTGCTTTGGACTGACATATGTTTGCATCAGGGTGTATGTTGTTCCAGGTTGAGCGTCCTGGTACAAACCCAAACTGGTTGGGTGACAGGACGTTAGAGGCTATTGCGCCTAATCTGGCTGCTAAAATTTTTGTTAAAATTTTTGTATCAGTATTAGAAAGTGTGATTGGACGCCAGTTGGCCAAGTCCAAATTGTCACCCTTTTTATACAAGGTTATAACATATGATTCATGGCCACCAGGTGGAGGCGGTTTCCAGCAAGCACTGGTTCATAGACGCCAATAGGAGGGGGGCAATTTGCCAAAATAATTTTTATAAAATTCGTAGGGTATCCCATCAGGCCCTGGGCATTTCCTATGTGGTGCACCGCGGATTGTATCCTAAAGCTCCTCCCATTTAATTAGATTTAGTATATTGCAGTCTGGGGGTGTGCTTTTTATTCTGGCGGTTTGTATAAATTTTGCGATATTTTGTGGGTCTGTTGGAGTATCGCGGTCTAATTCAGTGTAATAGCAGTGTACTTCCGCCTTGACCTCCTCAGGATCAGTTGCCATGGTGCCGTTGGTCTTGCAGACCTGTGTGCATGCGGGCTGGTTGCTGCGGGAGTGGAATTGGCAGAAGAAATATGTCAAACATTTTTCGCCTTCCTTTATGAACCTACCTTTGTTTGATACTTTGATTTTGTGTTGGTGCTCAAATATGAGGGTGTTTAGTAGGGCGGATATTTCCACCCATTTGCATCCCCAGTTGTGGCTATAACTGTATCTTGGGTGTTTAGCTCGAGGTGGTCCAGTTCCACCAAGGTACGCCTGATTGTGGCTGTGTCAGCAGTGTACTTAGTGATGCGAGATGTCAGGTTTTGTTGATTAGTTCCTTTTTAAAATTTGCCCAGGTTACAATGGGATTCAAAGTGAATGGGGCTGTGAATTCTGGGTTCATGGCCTCATGTTCAACCCAGTCAGATATTTTGGGTAAAATTTATGTTTTCTGGGTGTAGCTTTCTCCAGGGCGACACCTGTGTGTGGGTTCAGGTTGGTGATAGCTGCACTGAAACAAGTTGGTGGTCAGAAAAATTGAATTTTTTTGTTGTAAATTTAGAAATTCTTGATCATTGGGATTGTGGAACGAGGATGTGATCAATGCAGCTCATTGATATGAGTGCTCCCTCGTGTATGTTAGGCTGTGTCATGTGGGGAAGGAGTGGTGAACTGGGGAGGAGGGCATCTTGTAGGCCAAGGGATGCTTTCATTGCGCGGAATATGATATGCCCCCAGTGGGTATCCCCTGGGCTTAGGCCATCAGTCCATGTTGAGGTTATCCCAGCAGTTAAAGTCGCCCAACAGGATGGTATCTGGTGGGAGGATGAGTGTTAAAACTGTTTATAGAAATTTTTTTCTCTTGGCTGTGGTGCACAGTGCATAGATGCATGCTATCGATATTGTTTCCTCTTGGCATGTGATCGTTGCTACCAGGATGCAGCTGTGAAGGTATGATGAGGAGTTTGTAATTTTTAATTTTTTGTTATTTTGCTGATCACCCCACAGTGAGACATCTATACTGATTGTGATGGTGAGACCCTGGCTGACCAGGATCCTTCTTCCCCCTGTAGACAGTGGGTTTCTTGGATGGCTAAGATGTCTACAAGAGGTTTTCGCAGGAATGCCAGATTTTTGGCTTGGGACGTATGAGCCCTGGATCCCGTGATGTTTAGTGTCCCTATTGACACTGAGGTGCCCGCGGCGCCTCAGGAGCAGTTGGGAGGGCCCTCTGGCCCTAACCCACCATGGCTCATTTTGGCCATGCTCCACGTCTGTACTCCAACTCTCTCAGTGACAATGTCAGTTCCCTTGATCTGACCCGAATTTTCATGGGAATTGCAGTTTTTGGAATTTTCATTATCTTCTCCCGCATGTGTCTCATGATGGTTCAATGAGGGTGCTGATTGGGTTCTGTAATTTTGGGGCTCAAATTTGGAGAATTGTGCACCGCATTTTCGCCCATATTGCAGCTGAATTGTTCCTCAAAGTGTGCGTTATTGATGTCTCTTGGTGACTCAGTCGAGTTGCTGTGAAAATTTTCAACTTGGGCATATTGTTCTGATTGGTTGGCTTGTTGTATATCTGAAATGTCCTCTTGAATTTGTCCAGGGTCAATGAATGATTCCGCGTGTGCTCCCACCTCAGCTGCTGCCCGCTTGTGGGCTTTTTGTGCCACTTTGCATTGTTTATGTGTAACTGGGTTACAATGGAGTAAAGTCCATCTTCACCTCAGCGGAATGGGTGGTGGCCGTCAGTCATTCTGGCAAAGTTTTTATTACTTTCGTCCATGGCTTCCTCACAGTAGTCTGCTTCCATTAAGCCCTCCTTCATGGGGCATGCATGTTCCTTGTGTCCCAATGAAATGCAGTGGTTGCATATAGGTGGTTCACGTTCTGGTGTAACTCAGAATGTGGATGACTGTCCCCCATCCACAAAGTGAAACTCTGCTGTGCGGGGGATTCTTAATAAGTCATCTTCCACTTCAGGGAACGGGTTGATCATGGCGATAGCTTTGCCTGTGCACAGGGTTGGCATCAGGCAAAATTGTTGTAATTCAAGTTGCATAATTTCTCCGTAGGCTACAAGCCCTTTGCAGAGCTCCTCCTCAATTACCTTATGAGGAAGGTTGGTAGGGAGCGAGTCAAAGGAGATGCAAAGTTTTTGCTTTGTTCCATCTGGTATGCGCGGTGCGCACGATTTTTTTCCCTCAGGAAGGGCACTTTTGATGCAGACTTTTGCTGCGGCATCTGCTTCTTTAGCTGTTTCGAAACCAATATTGATCCAGCCACAGCCCATGTTGTTGGTGGCAACATATACCGCGTGGGGGAAAAGGGAGGGCTGTGCCTCGCATGTTTTCTCCCACAGGGTCAGGGACTCATCCTCAAAGAAGAGTCAGAGCCCATGTTCCACCTTGAAAGGGGTTGATTACATTGGATGTACATGTATTGATCGTGTTTTATAGTAAATACCATAAACCTGGACAGTGTCTGAGTTTGTGGTTTCTTGGCGGCTTGGGTTCCTGGTCCCCCTATCAGGGCGTTTCTTGCCCTTGAGTGCACCATTTTGCGCACCTCTTGATGTGACGCTCGCCCAGGTTGTATTAGATTTATTGTTAAAATCGCCTATCTCTCCTGTGTGATTATCAAAAATTTCTGTTCAAATTGAATTGTAATAACTAAAGTGATTGTTACGTGAAAGAAAAGCTTATATATGTACACTTGGAGTATTGTAAAATACTTTTTACTGAGTGTATTGCAGCATTCTTAGCTGAATTGAGGGTGTGAATTATTTGCACCAATAAATGAGGGAAAGATTCCTTGATTGTGCTAAGAGGGATTAACTGGATTGCCTCATCTAATCTGACTTCAGTCAATTCTTCTAGATTATCTGTGGCACAAATCTTGTCTGTCAGTTGTCACACATATGGCCAAGCAACATCCTTGATTATTTTGGGGTCTATCCCCTTCGCTCCAGATCTTGTTACCACGTTCAAATCTAAATTGACTGCTTTAGATAGCTGATCCTTCGTGTCATCATCCATTAACAGATCAATGATGTCAATTTTGTTGTGCATAATATAAGGAGGAACAGGTTTTCAGAAGCTCTAAAATGTTCCCCATCTAGGCTGTGGGCCCTTTTCCTGACTCCTGCGCGGGTTTAAACTCTTTCACTTGGACCACGTTAATCTGTTCTTTAGGTTTCTTACAGTGCACAGTGAAATGTCCTTTTCCTCCGCACTTAAAACAGACTTTTCCTTCTTATTGATCCGTTTAAACTTTTTGGGCTTATTTCCTGGCATGGTTTTATTATGCATCTCCTTAGCACCTTTGGTCCCCTTCATAGGATTTGAATTTTGTACTGGATTTGATTTGAAACTTCTATTTGGGGCATTGAAGGTAGCTCCCAATATTTTCAAATGATCCACCACCTGAGAGGTGTAATCTCCATTGTGAACATGGAATACATCATTTGATGCAAATTGAAATAGGGCCAAAGGGCCGCTTGCAGTGCAATCCATGCATTAAAATCATCAAGCACTTTATCTACAAGCAAAATTTGCAATTATTGGTAGAAATGATTGGTGAAACTTGCTAAGGATTCATCCTTCTGGAATTGAATGTCCATGAATTCTTGCTTGCGTTTTGACATGTGCATGGGACTTCCAAATTTCTTCATAATGGCCACCTTGGCCTCTGAATACAGCCAGCTGCCCCCTTCTAGATGTGCCAACACTAGGTTCTGACAACCAGTATCCAGGCAATTCATCACTTTCAAACCTTTTGACATTTGTCATATCTGAACATTGTCATATTGAATAATTAGAAAAATGCAGGGGCTTTATCCCAATATAAAGTAGGTGATTTTGATGTCGCTTTAAATTCCTCTGAGGTTTCTCTAGACACCAATCTTGGTTTGGCTACTCAGCTCACTTGAGGAGTAATTTTGGGAGTCATTTTCAAAATGGCTGTGAAAGTAGGCGGCATATTTCTTGGTAGTCATCTTTCCCACTGGAGTCTGTGGAGCGCTTTCTTCGGTGTCAGCCGCCACATATGGCTCACATTCACATTTGTGAGTCTTCAACTCCTCGACTTACTTAATCAGCTGATCTATATCTGCGCTGAATGCTCTTAAACAATTGCAATCCGCTTCACATTCCGTTTTCAAGAATAAGACTATTTGAACTAAATCCCCTTCCTTTTTCTTCAATGACTTTAATTTCCAAGTAACTCATTCCCAAAACTTGCGACATTATTGGCCCCTTCCTTAATTTTGGTAACTCTCTCCTCCAAGGCAGTGAATTCTCGATGATTTGCAGAATTTAAGGCATTCTGGTTGATGGTTGCCAAAACCGTCCAAAGTTTTCTTATTTCATAATTATATGACATCATGTACTAGTATCTTCAACTCAACTACATCCCTGTAGTGAGCTCCAATTGTTAAAATTTACAGCTTTTGTTAATTGTTCATGGCTGATAACCTCTAAATTGATTAACTGCACAGGTTTGGTGTTGTGCAATTCTCCAAAATTGTCTGATGATATAATTGATAGATAATAGTATTAAGACTATTATCCATAGTTGAATAAAGCACTAGTATTGGGTCCAACGCTTGACCAGTATTCCTCCTCAAAATACTTAAGATGTCATCAATAGATATTCGTTCCATTATACCACCTAACTTGATACACGCTCAGATCCTCATTTATGGCTTCACTCTGGTGACACACAGTTGGCAGAAATTCCCATCTTAGCTCAGCTTCTCCTCTCTGGATCCAAGCTCAGAACCTTACTTATCCTAAAGAGTCTCCAATTAAAGCACAAAGCAATTATTTACCTTGGAGAAGAATATAAATAAAAACAAATACTGATAATTACATAATTATTGGTAAAACTTTTGTGTGTCCTTTATTAAGCGAATTCTTAGGGGAATTTTAGTGGTAATTTGGCACTCAACCTTTGGTTAGCACCTCTTCTATGTAACGGCAGCTGTTGCCATTGAATTACTAATTGTCATCTCATCAGCAATGGTCTTTCCCATCCTAGCTAGGATTCCGTTGTTGGACATCCTTGAGACCTAAACTGGAAAGAGTCAGAAAATTTGTCCCTAACGTTTTTCTCTCAATCCCAGCTAACCAAACATATTTGGAAAATGACCTGCTTAGTAATGAGACTTGTTACCCATTAAGGCAGGTCGTGAACCAACTGATTGATTTTCTAGTTTCAGGCAGAATCACTCACCTTGCAACTTGATTCTCAAATAACAATTGGTCAGCGATGAAACCTGATTAATCCTAATAATTACACATGATAGTTAATAATCAATTAATTACCAGATGCCCCTATTTTGTTGGTAACTCTGAACAATGAGATCTTAAGCATTCACCTGGATCAATCCCTGACAGATCCAACCCAAGAGAATTATCTAAAATCCAATAAACATTGTTACCAGAAATCAGGTAAACCAATATCAGATTCACTTCGCTATAGGTAATTATCCCTAACGACCCCTGGTAATCTAGTAATCTGGGAATATGGGCAAAAATCCCACAAATATGAAACAGCCTCTAGATGTGGATCAATTAACCTTAAATGTATCTGCTTCACTCCTGCTAACCTCCTATTGAGGCCTCAGATTGACAATTAATCAACTTGTTGATTTAAAGCTTTCCTGGTTTCATCAAATCAGCAATGATTTGATTATCAAAAGGTAATCCAATTGGTAAATTTATCATGTAATAAGTTCATATCAATGATTACAATACACTCGCCATTAATTGGCATATCAACTAGTAAATATAAAATTAAACATTAAAAAGATTATAATCAATTCTTGTCTTCAAACAACCTCTCAACCTTGTAAGAATAAATCCTAGGTAAGCAATCTAATCATTGACTCACCCCCGAGGTTAATGCTGAGCTTAATCCTTTGCCAAAGCTAACATCAACTAGAAATGAAATTCCAACAATGACCCTCTGGCGGTGAGTCACCCAGGCACTAAAAAATGCCTAGACTTAGTAGAGTTAATGTAAAACTGACCAGGGATTCAAAGAAAATTCCAGTGTGGATTGTTAATTGCATGACGTGCATGTAGGCAAAATCAATTGCTTCGGCTGTAATGACCTTAAGCATCCCTTGCAGGAAGCTGAGGGCCCATGGAACTCGTTATCCATTGATTTTATTGTTGAGCTCACTAGCTCCAATGAGTACAACACGATTATAGTTGTGGTAGACTGTTTTACCATATTTTCTCTGTATATCCCTGTTCATCCACGATTACCTCCAAGAAAACCTTCTGCCTTTTTGTGCGGCATGTCTTCTCAATGGTTGAGTTGCCGCAGGAGATGTGAGCGACCAAGGCCACAGTTTATGGAACACTTCTGGACAGCCATGATGGCTATCTTTAAAATTCAGCTATGACATTCCCCCACGTATCACCCCCAGTCAGACAGTCAAATGGAGCTGGTCAACCAAATCCCTGAGCAGTATCTCTGGTGTTATGCCATGCCATGCAGGATTCCTGGGCGGATGACCTTCCATTGTCCCAGTTGTTACAATAGTGCCTCCAACGCATCCATGGGAATTTGCCCTATGAGGCCACACTGGGCTATAACCCCTCACTTTTCTCTGGATTGTGCCTTTTCCCAGAGGTCCCTGCAGTGGCGGAACATATGCAGAAAATCTGAGCACTCAATCCCTGGTCCAGGAGCATCTGATCAAAGCCATAAGCAATTATAAGCATTTTGCAGATTGGAATACGCTTCTCTCTCATGAAATATATTGTGTTCTTTGGTCATGCTCAATATCTGCCATCTGCATAG
Organism: Massospora cicadina; assembly: GCA_022478985.1. Lineage (NCBI taxonomy): Eukaryota > Fungi > Entomophthoromycota > Entomophthoromycetes > Entomophthorales > Entomophthoraceae > Massospora > Massospora cicadina. The sequence continues at coordinate 116,802 of JAKSZP010000056.1, read as the reverse complement.
GAGGGTGCCCTTGCGGATGTTTGCAGCCAAATGGTCAGGTCCCATGAGGTTGTAGTGGATTTATGTAATACCTTTTTGGGTTGGTGCTTCTCACTCACTAGAAACAGCAACCCAGATTCCACGCTTCCCAATTGTCACCATTTGAAGGCACGCCACCCATGGACCCTGAGCCGGTAGTGATGGAAGAGGCAGCAGAAGCATATGTGGATTCTATTTTAGATCTCCTTTTCTGCATCACTTAATGCATTACTAGGTGGCGTAGAAGAGATTTTTATAAGGGAATAATCGGGTTGGTGTTCATGACTGTAACAATTATTGAAAATTTTTGGAAACCTTTTACGTGGCACACCCAGAAGCTCCCAGTCCTCCACAGAAGTTTACCTCCATCTTAGCGATTAAGCTCCCCAAGGCACACAAAAATTTTGCGGTGGATTAAGTTCCTTGTGGAGGTGCTCCTCCATCCCAAAAAGGGAAAGGTGATTTAAGCCTTTGGGAACAACCCCTGAAGCTAGATTGGGAGAAATTCATGTTGCTGATAAAAAGTGGAAAATCCAAGTGGCCATCCCTCTTGTTGCCTTGGGCAATTTAAACCATGCAGTAGATGAGAGGTGGGCAATTGCATACCCCCTGTGAATCGCGCCTCTTCCTCCCATGCTTACCACCAAAGAGTTGGTGGGTAAATCCAGAAGCTGTGCCAAGAGGTGGCGGAGGGTAGAAGCCATCACCAGTGGAAGGTAGGTATTATGGGTCCTGGGAGGTGGTATCTACAGGTACAAGTCTTTCAGAGATGTCGAGTTGTATTACACCAAAAATAATGACCTCAAGTTAGTTTTGGGCACAAAATTATCCATATGCCAGGTTTCTTTAAATTTTCGAAAGTGAGTCTATACCAAAATGGTACATATGTGGTCAATCCTTTTCCCACCCAATGGAGCTGGCCATATGTGGCCTGGCTATGGGCGCAACCTGCTGTCCACCAGAGGCATTATTGTCATCATGCCGAGCACATTTGTGGCAGAATGAATAATCTTGCCCACAAATTCAATGCTATCCACCCAGTAAAATCAGATCAGAGTTGCTATTAGAAAACGCTTTGAAATGCCAATCTGCTGGCTTCAGACAATTGGACGTTGACTAGTTGAGATGATTGTCCTCATACTCTTAACACTAAATTTTACTTTTCAAAAATTACAATCACCTGGAAATTTACCCTTATTGAATCTAAAATTAATGGTGGTAAAGTCCACTGAGAGCTCTTCTGATACTTCATAAGTTACCAAAATAAACCCCAGATCGCAGAACTCTTGGTTGCCAACTTGTGTGTCAGCCCATACTACCCGCTCCCAAACTTCAGTTGCAAAAGCAGATGCAAACACATATCATCAGCATACGATGGAATCTCAAATGATCCTGCCATAGTACTGCCTACCTCATTCAATAATGTGTTGATTGAGGGTAAAAAATTGGTGCGCCCCACCCTGGAGGCGCATTTAACTAATTAACCAAGATAGCAGGAGGTATTACCAATCCCAGTACCGCGCAGAGGTTCTGGCGGCTTTACCAACCACCACCCCTTTGAAAATCAACCAAGACTGCAAAAGTAAATTGACAGTAATTTTAGTATCAGTTGGTCGTCGTTTACACAATTTGGAAAGCAACCAACGTGCCCAAACTGAATTGATGGTAGGTGTCAAATGAGGTGGCCATCATTTTCACTCTTTGGAAGACAACCAACATTCTCAAACTGAAACAGCTTTGAGTATCAGATCAGTTTTTGGTAATTTTCATCAAAATCAAAAATCAAAATCAAGTTTTAATTGGAAGAAATTAAATAGCCAATAAGACCTCGGAAAAATCCTAGACAGCATCTTCTGATGATCAGATGAAGGCTGGAGGAATAGATTGGTGTGATGATGATCCTGAATCCAAAAATTAATTGGAAGGAAGTAATTTCAAAACAGGTAAGCCCAACTAACCTGGAAAAAAGTCAAATACCAACTGGGAAGGCCCAGCAGGTGCCAGCGCGTAAACCTAAAGGGATGCCAGCACTTCTATCTGGGGTCCCGCCCCCATAGGGATTCAGCCAAATTAAATTTAAATTTAATATGTAATATAAACAAAAATAAGTGAGCAAAGATGCGTCAGATGCATGGCATAAAAAGCTAGTGCCAGCACCACCCACTATTGACCATCATGAAGACGCTTTTGTGGCTAAAGTGAGTAAGATGGTCAGAAACTCGCTCACAACGTGCTCTCCCTAGGTCCACTCTGGCTCATGCAGTTAGAGTCTATTATGCATACCCCAGTTGAGTTTTATACAAGAGATAATTTTCCCTAATTTGAAGCAATATTGAGAGCCTTTCCAGTTGATACCACAATTCATTAAGTATTGGAAAGCCTCTTTTATTGATGTAGGGGTTTACAACTATAGCAGATGAAGACTGGCAGCTTCTACTGAAATATTGATTTTACATGTATCACTTTATATATCTGGAACAAGATCTAACTTGGATAATTTTTATGGGTAACTTTCTCTAATCTCCAAACTTCAGTGGACCCACAATCCCTAAAGCTTGCCCTGAATTATGTTAAGGGAATTAGGGCCAGTTCCAACATTAGACCTTTGTGCATCAGTCTACTATGCACCAACCCAACAGGTTCATAATTCTAAAGCATCATTTATCCCCAACCCTATGGTGGCCATAACATTAAGGTCATTCCACGAGTGTCAGATATTAGATCATGTTCAGAAATCTTCTTTTTTGATCCTGACCAGGCGCGACTTTGCTGCTCATGGTGTAATGCTTTGGGACATCTATATAATAGTTGCACTGCCCGTAAGCAGGCTCTCTCATTCATTAGCCAAGTCCTTTTGACAGGTAAGAAATGCTCCCATACAGAAGCAGCGCAATTTATTAACCTACCCACTGGGTACTATTACAGGACCTAACCCACTCTGCACTTTTGGTGGCAGTTGAGCAGGCACAGCCAGTAGTACAGCTTTATTCCCTTAGTGCTGAAAACCACCTGCCAGTTGGCACCCCTTCTAGGTTGTAAGACCCTTAATCAGCACAAAATAAGTGATAGTCTTCTTCAAATAAAGCTTACCCAGAGGAAGTCAGTACAGGGACGGCATCTAAAACTAATTTGGTACCACAAGTTACTCAGAGAGTGGAGCAGGTATGGAGTACCCCAAGTAGAGGTGGAGGCTCCAAGTCATCAACCCCCCACCACCGTCTAAGGGATTTGCAACTCAGACTGCATTCTCTGTATTAAAGGAGGTGAACATGGACTCTGATACCTCAGAGGATGCCCAAATGGAGGAGTCTATGGAGCGCCCTCAGGATACTCCCGTGCAGAGAAGTGGGGGTAGTATCCTGGGCTGTCTTACAGGTTCCTACGGCCCTTTGGCTCATAATACCCCTCCTCCACGTTAATCTGCTTGGATTGCCACTAAAAGTCAGGCTCAAGGACTTAAAATGAGCAGCTTTAAAGATGCAGATTTAAGCTCTGGTAACCCTCTGTAATATAGAGGAGGACAGCTTTGAGTACCCAAAGGGAACCCTGACCCTGCAGTCCATTAGCTCTAATGGGCTGCGAGATTACAAGTGGAGAGCTCACCTTCTCCGCAACTTCAGGTCGACTCACATGGATATTGCAGCCATCCAGGACCCCATCCCCTCTCTGAAATAGAAGCATGGAATTACCAATTTGGAGGCACCTCTTGTTGGACAAACTATGTAGGCCTTATTATCCTCAACCCCCAGGTGAAAACCCACCAATTTTTGAAATACCTTGAATATTGCCTATCTTGCTAATTTACTACCCTTGAGTTTTCCTTCTTTGTTGCAAGCATATACCTGCCAAATGCAGGCCTGGAGCAGGACCAGCTTTTGTGGAACTTGCTCTACTATAAATCTCACGCAACACAGTGCTGATGGGTGATTTTAATACAATATTAAGTCATGTGTGGGACACATTTCCTCCTGCAATATGAGACAAACGATGTCATGCTTGGTTTTAAATTTTCCTCAGGTCAAGTAAATTCACTGATGCCCTTCCCCCATCAGCATCTGGCCTTGGCTGTATTTCTCATATCCAAGGTGCAGGTCAGAAATTTATATAAGCTTCAAGAATTAATATGGCCCTAGTGGACCCCAAGTTGGTTGGTCAAGTTTCCCCTCCTATAACCCGAGATAACACTATAAGTGACCATAGATCCCTCACAGTGATCCTGACAACCATTATCAGTCTATCAAGGAGATTTTGGCCAAGGATTGCTCCATGGCTCAGAATAACCAGTTTTCAAAGAAGAAGATAAACGCTGCCATTGGTGATGCAGAACACCAGGACTCACCTCTTTTGCGAAATTTTCAAGAAAAATAGGCAGATAAAAATGCAAGGATCTTAAAGGTAGCCTACAACTATGCTAAGGCTCGAATGATGGTAGCCCAGGATAAAGTCAAACGGGTTGATGCTAAAATAAGTCATATTGAAAGGATTTTCTGATGGAGCCTTTCTCTCAATGGTTGAAAGCGTGGGAAGTGTCCCAAGAGATGTATCAGCGTGAACTTAGTGAACAAGAGGAACTGGAAGCAAATTTCACATTGTCATATTACTACACCCAGTGGGAACGCCCCAACCGTTTCTTCTAACAGAACAAAAATCCCGTTCAAAGGATCAGGAGATGGCAACCCTTAGGGTGATGTCCACCATCTCCACAAACAAGGAAGAAAACCATCGAGATCTATCATTACTATTCAGCCCTCTTCAAGGATCCCTGGGTAAACCCAAAGTAAGTTTAGGAATTCATTAGAGGGGCTCCAGAATCACTTGTAATTTCTCAGCAGATGCTGAACTTCTTGCAACAATCACGCACCAAGAAGTAATGGGCATTCTACTCCACAGCCCACGCGTGAAGGCCCCAGGCCCAGATGGTTTACCATTTGAGGTGTTTCTAATGGATCTTGTCGCAGTTACAAAGGCCCTCCTGTCCCTCTTCACGACCCTCTTGGCAGAAGGGGAGTACTTCCTGATTCAAGAGGATAAATTATGACCCTTATGCATAAGAAAGCGAAACGAGAGGACCTTGCAAATTGGCGCCCAATATCACTAATGAACACAGACCACAAGCTATTTACTAAACTTCTAGTAAATCGCATGACCAAGTGGGCAGCACCACGTCTTAACCCAGATCAGAATGGCTATATTTCAGGGTGATTACTTTGGAACATATACAATGAGCTTCTGGCAGCCCTGTCAGCTACCTCGTCTCAAATGCATGGTTTTGTGGCGCTTCTTGGTATGGAAAAAGCATATGATCAAGTAAATTGGAAGTATCTTGACGCCTCCCTAACCCGCCTCCATATCCCATCACAATCTAGGACATGGCTATTGGCGCTTAATGACCAGCTTCACACTAAGGTACTGTCTTCCAGACTTTATGGCAGCGGTTATGATTGAACAGGGTCTCTGTCAAGGGGATCCACTAAGCCCAGTCTTGTCCAACATAGCTTTGGATCCTCTTCTGGCCCTAATCCAGGAACGACAGGTGGGTATCCAGGTTCCTGTGAAACCCCCCACCCGCACCATAGCCTTTGCTGATGACACAACAATGGTAATTGGATGTAAAAAGGAATATACCTGGCCATGGAGGCCTTGGATTGCTACTCCAAGGCGTCCATTGCAAAAGTTAACACTTCTAAAACTATTATAGTGCAAGTTGGTACCCCCATCGTTTCCTCCTTCTTTTGGTCTGGAACCTACCTGGTGTACCTTTAGGCACCTAAGTGTCCTCACCACAACGCAAGGGGTCACGATCAAGGATAGTGAGGACTTCTTGCTGGATTCAAAGAACTCGCGTGTAGCCAGCTGGAACTGCCAGAGTATCACCCCCTAGGGACGCTCCCTGATGGTGAATGGTTTTCTGCTATCAAAGGTATGGTTTATCGCTCATTTCTTCCCCTTTACAAACAGTTTCTACTTGAGGTTGCATGTGATAATCTGCTGCTGGATATGGGGATCCAACCATCCACCCACAGCTCTAACCACAATATCATGACCCTACAGTGAAGGGGCCTAGTTCTTTTGGATGCTAAGTCCCATGACACTTTAATACTGATGGGGTTCCTTAAGCCCATCATTTGCTGGGATATGGCTCCAAAGCCACAATGGGATCCAGCCTTAAGCCAGGGTTTAGCGGCCTCTCTAGGGCTCTCATGGACCTGCCAACAGCTGTGGTAGAATGGCTAACAAACCACCCAGGCCACCGCATCAAACCCTCATCAAGTTTTTACTGGAACCAGGCTCTCCTGGCGCCCAAGAGGGTAGGTACAGATGTACCATGCCTTCCCTTATAAAAGGAGTGTCCCTGGGACCAGCCCTCGGCATCATAACCTGGTCCACAATGGGAGGATAGTTACCTCCCAAATCCACCCTTTGTACAGACCCCAATGCAGCCTCGTCTCCTTGAACTCCTACCCCCTGCTGGAATGTGATCTCAAGGCGCTTTGGAAAGACATTACCCACCCTTTATTTCAGCAAAGGTGTCAAATATATTGTGGCAAGTTCTACACTGCTCATACAGGACAGGTGATTAAACTGGGATCACCTTCCAGTACAAGAGCTTCAAGCAATTCACAGAGCTGACAGACACCCACCTCCACCACTTCTTTACTCGCCCCCTCATAGTCCCTTTATGTAACAAGATCCGTGAATTCCTGCGAGCGGAACCTGGGTAGAGCACCTTATTCAGGACTTTATGTTCAACCTCTCAATCCCAAATTTGCTCCCAGTCATCTTGTTCCTGTCATTTGGCGTAGTGAAATATACTATTCATAATTCATATCTTTGTGCCGCTTTTGACTCCACACTGGTGACGCTGACCCATATGATCACACACTTTCAATTTCATTTCAAGATGGCCCAGAGAGATTTTACCATGTTGCCATGGGCTAATTGGTCAGTTCAAGCGGACACCTTAGCTCTGGCAAAACTTTCCCCGCCTTTTTCAACACCTCCTCTTACCCCTGCCTTTGCCTCAAGCTCTTAGGAGCTCAATCGTGATTAAATAATGATTGGTGTATCCCCCTTATGTTGGAACCTAGTGTTAAAAAAATAAACGTAATGGTAGCAAATCATTTAAATATCCTATAATCACTAGTCCAACCTTTGGCGGAAACGTTTATATTGTAGTAGTAGTATTACACTCAGCCCTCAGTTAAATAGTGTAGATTGAGTTAGCAAGAATACTTCGAACCCCCAGCGGAATTTTGAACAGATGTGGAAGTTCACCCAAGCACTAACTTAAATTTAGTGCTACTTTTTAATAAAAACAACTCCCTTTAATAGACTTTAAGGAATTTCTGGGGATGAATATACTTTACCCGCAAATAAAACACTAGGCAATCCTGTAATATACCAAGATAAAAATATTTGAAGATGGATGATTAAATAGATTATAGCAAGTCAAAGCACCATAATTTGTCAACCCTATTGTTGACCCAACACTATAAATTAAGCCCTATCGAGGTGAAAAGATTGTTGAGAGTTTTGACTAGCTGAAATTGTCATTTATCTAAATCTAGCTACCTATACCTAATCTGAATTCTCTCGCTCATCTCAGCTTTAGCCTACAAGTACCCTGACTACTGAGAAGAATTATTTTAATAAAGTTTCGCTTGTTTTACCCAAAGAAAGTGAAAATATTATTCCTATTTTTTAATTTTTTCAAAAATAACATCCATTTGTGATCTAATTTCTCAAAATCCTCAGCAGCTGTTGAGAGTTTTAATACTCTAGCGTCTGCTATGTTGTTAAAATCCTGTGTCAAAAGCACCTGCGAGCAACAGAGTGCCAGGATTCTAACAAGTTGTGTCAACTAAAAGGGCCCTGTACACCACAATCATATAAATAAAATGGAGAAATTTTGGGTGGGTAGCTCTCTTAATATTACCGTTGATAATGAACCAAGGATAGCTGCTTTAGAAACAGCAACTAGTTAAAGCTTTGTCATGCTTGCGAAGCTTGAATGGCGTCCCTCTCCAGATCCTCATGGGGCCACTCCAGCTGTCCATGTCCTCACTTGTAGTAACCTCTTCCACCTCAAACCCACAATTAAAGATAAGTTTACCCCAGGTGATGGTAGCATTTCCTCATTTCTATAAATCTATGAATTTTCCATGGAAGGGATGACCAATTACTAGAAATCAAGCACATCCTCCCTTGCCTAAGTCGCATGAACAAGAAGTATTGGTTCCTCATATGAACACCCTTTGTTCCTGGGCATAGGTTAAGGAAGTGCTTATTGATGAATTCGGCTCAAAGCATAGTTTAAATAGTAAAAAACAAGTTTTTTTGCACCTTAGAATGCAAAAGGGAGAATCAGTTGCCACCTTTGTTGATCAGTTATTTTTATAGCTCATCCACTGTTAATGTCCATGATTATATTATTGACGACGCCATTGCTACTATTATGACTAAATTGGCTATCCACACTTTTTTGTTGAGGTACAATGCTTCAGTGAAACGCTTTTTCCAGAATGTTTGTGATATCAAGGAGGCTCTGCTAGAGGTGACCAATTTCAATAAACTTGAGACTACCTAAGGAGTTGTTTGAAACCCCAAGGATTGATTATTAAGGATCTTTCAACCTTAGCCCAAAGAAAGGAGTCCACAATGACCCCCATGGACACTTCCATGCCCATTCACGTCTCAAAACCTTCCCCAGGCGCATCCAAAACTAGACATCACTCCGCCATATGAAGCTAAGTCTAAGATCTCCAAGCCAGCCAACAAAGAGCACAAGCCAAAGCCTATTCAAGATGAAACACCTTCCCCAATGGCGAAAACGGTAGTTGAGCGCCCCAAGGGCATCTACTTAAACAAGAAGAGGCATGTTGACAATGTGTGTTGTATGAAGAAAGCTTATGAACCCGATGTGCCTTATTCTTATTTATCTCCTGTCACTCATCTGAATTGTATAGACAACCCCTCCAATGATAAATCCAAAGGGAGTTGTGAAAAGTTGATATTATCTCCTAAGAGCCCCAGCTGAAGTAGATATACATTATCAGTTGAACCCTGTAGGATTAAAACAAGGCCATGAATCTGATGAAACCTATCTTAGCCAAGTTTTAAATTGCCTGGGTTTATCTTTACTACTATTGATTCTGACCAGTTCATTACCTTGTTGATTTGACCTATTCAGCAAGTTCATACTTTATAATATATTTAAAATATATATCCTGAGACATCTAAAAAAATTGCCTCTATTTTTTAAGGAGGTTCTATCTCTCCTTAACTTTGGTAAAACTATAATCAAGTTAGAGGTTGTCATCAACAATGTGCGGGTTATGGCCATCCTTGACACTGGTTCCCAAATAAAATTTATCTCTTTAAAACTTATCAAGAAAATTAGTTTAACACCTGACTTGAGATTCTCTCAAGGGTATGGGACTGCGGGTCAAATAGTTTCGCGCTATTGGGCATACTCTTATTTATCCATCAGAACTGGGAAGCTCATCCTGTCAGCTCCTTCTGTAGCCTTGAGTAACAACAATTATGATATGCTTATTGGCACTTAAAATTATTCTTGAGTTTGATGGAATAATCAACATAATGTTGGGTTGTTTCCTTTTTCAGTTATGAGGTTCAATTGGCTTTAGACAATAATGATACAAACAAGAAAGAATACTTTTACCTGATTGGGTACCCTTTCTCTGCATTATCGCTCCAATATACAACGTCTGAGCGTAATAAAACCTTTTTGATTTGGTAACTGCATTAGGAGACATAATTTAATGCCTCAGAAGATTATTGATTAAGTTTGGTGAACAACGGGTGATTTACACCAAGATTACTCTACAAATCCTTTGAAACTGCTTATTACACATAACAAGCCAATGGACTAAGCCCCTTAGAACCTTGAGCATTGCCTAGTATACTGGATCCTGACTATCAGTGACCTATCAATATTCTATTAAAAGTCCACTTATAAGGACATTATCCTGAGAAAGCATCATAAGATAGGAAAAGGTATGTTAATCCACATCAAGGATATTAAAAAAGTTCACTTTATCAGTTCTATGTTAGATATGGGCCTACCTACTGACGAATTGTTATGTACTTTGACTAAAATTAATATTTTAAATAAATACTATTGTATTAGCTTGAAGAATTTCACTCTCTATTAAATCCATAAAGTTATATTTTCCAAATATGATACACATTATGGGCACATGAAGTATTGGAGTCACACAATTGATGTTGGTTATCCCATCATATCTGATCTGAACCTTATCATAAGTCAAAGGTCAAAGAGCAACAACTGAGGACAGAGCTTAAACAGTTACGAAACTCTGGGCTGCTAGTACCTGCTCAAAGCCCTTGAGCATCTCTTCTCTGGATTACTAAAAAAAGGAGGACATTGAGTAGTTATGGACTACTGAATAACAGTTAACCTCATGTAAAATACTACTTATCCTATCCATCACTTCAATGATGCTCTTGCACAACTCTCTGGCTCCAAATTCTTCTTCTCTATGAACTTGGCCAGTGGATACTAGCAAATAGACCTTTCTCCACAAGATCAGGTGAAATGTGCTCTTATCTGCAGTGAAGGCTTTTTAGCCCACTTGACTAGCTCAAGGGTTGTGAAATGCTCCTGTATCATTTCAACAAGTGATGAATCATATCTTAAAGGATCTTAAGATATGTTGTGTGATAGTCTAACTTGATGGCATCACGTTTTTTTTTCTTTTATAAAACTTTAACATCTCAATCACCTTAAAGAAGTTTCAACGCCTTTCTGAGTCTAACATTAAGTTGAAACCATCAAAAAGTACGTTTTTTAAAGAAATTAGATCTCTTTGGACTTGGTATCTTACAGGAAGGAATTCAGACGTACAAGATAAGGTTGAAGCAATAGCATAAATGCCTTCACCTCAAAACTCTGAGTTATCAGTTTCTTAGGTATGATGGGGTGTTACCACCGATTCAAAACAAAGTTCACCCAGCTCTGTAAGCCTCTCATTCAACTATTGGCTAATAACACTCTTTTCCATTGAGGTTTTTGAATAAAAGGCCGCATTTAAGATGATAAAAAAATTGCCAAAGAACGTCGTATCCTATGTCACCTGGAATATAGTAAACCCTTACTTTTGTTTACTGATGCCTCTGATTATGCCGTTGGAGCTTTCCTGGCTCAATTAAAATGAATTGGATCATACAGTTTTATATTTAAGCAAGATAATTTCTTAAGCTGAACGCAACGATAGAGTCACAGAAAAAGAGTGCCTTGATGTTCTACTTTCAGTAAAACATTATTGCCCATTTTTTATGGAACTACCTTTACCATGGTTATTGACCACGCCTCCTTAAAATGGATACAAAATATGAAGGATCATATCAGACGACTGGCTTGTTAGGCCTTAAAGCTCAAATATTATAATATTAAGATCAAAATCAAGCTGTAACGCGGCATATGATTGTCAATATGTTGACTCATTTACTTGTCCTTCACTAAGATAGTAGTGATGTATAGAGATTACACGACCTCCTTATGACCCCTGATGCCTGGGATTATGAGGATGAACTATCAAGAAAATGCTAGTGAAACACTCCCATGACAATAAGGTGGAGAGTGTGCAGTTATATAAAGGTAAGGGCCAGTTGGTTGCCCTATCTTCAACCTTTGGAGCGAGTACCTGCTATCATGGAGGCCCACTCTATTCTTGGGCATGGCGGAGTGTGGAAAATCTGAGTGGATTAGAGATTGGTACTATTGGGAGGGAATTGTGGAATTCATTATCAAAGTCCTGAATTCAGCCTAACCTGTAAAAATCAATCTAGTCTCAAGACCGAATATCAAAATCAAATCATTACCTGACAACAACCATTCCACATAATAAGCTTAGATGTGTTAGGTTCCCCTATCCCAGGCTACCAGTGGAATTCGCTACATACTAGTAGGAATTTATCACTTTACGAAATGGATTGAAGCAGTGGCTCTCCTAGTTAAATTTCCAAAGTCTGCAACTTTCATCAGTATATTTCACCTGCCATGATTTCCTCCAGGTTCTGCTCTGTGACAACGGACAACATTACCCCCAGAGTGGTCAGTTTTTGGCTACCTCCATGGGAGCAAAACTCTTTCTGGCCTCCAGTAACCCTTTTACAAATGGTAACATAGAAAGTTTGAATAGAACCGTGGTATCCATATTTCAAAAATGGCCACTTCAGCCCTCCACACTGGGATCAGTTCTTGACTAGTGCCCTTTATGGAAAATTGAATCAGTTATCACCAGATCCCTAAAGTGTCTCCTTTCTTCATTTTATATGTTTGAGAACCAGGGTTACACGATTTTTTAGCTAAAGATGTCTTTTCTGCTATGACTAATGATCCTGACAAGTCCATGGGGGTTGGCCCAACATATTATTCAGCTACAATCTGATGCCATGACCAATTTAGCAAAAACTGTTAAAGAGTGCTGAGAAGCTAATGAGCTCAGATCACCTCTACCCTCTTTTCAATATAAAACTTGGTATTATATTATCATACTGCATCACTCTCAGAAGTTAGAAGATTGAGTCCATTTGGGAAGGACCTTTCATGGTCACTTATAAGAGAGGCAATGAATATTCTATCATATATCTTGCCTTTATGTCACTATAAACAGAGTGCATGGACAGTTTTTATGCACCTATTCTCCCCCCACCATTATTGAAGGGGTAATATCAGACAATTGAACATTTGACTAGTTATGAAGAATGTCCCAGTGGCGAATTATTTAAATATCACTAATAATTCAAGTTCTAATTTTTGGCTTAATCTTTTAAATTGTAGTGATAATTTTACTCCTAGCCCTCAGCTGAATAGTGTAGATTGAGTTAGCAAGGTTACTTCGAACCCAGACTGAATATGAAAACTAATGTGGAAGTTCACCCATGCACTAACTTAAATTTAGTGCTACCTCCTAAGAGAAAACAACTTTCTTTTATAGATTTAAGGGGATTCTGTGTGGATGTAATATGTTACCCGCCAATAAAACAATAAAAAATCATGTATCTGGCTGAAAAGAAATTTTATTCAGATGGCTGATTGTATAAATTATTAAGTTATTAATACATGTCTTATCAACCCTGCTGTTGACCCAACACCTAAAATTAAGTTATATTGAGGTGAAAAGTTTTTTGAGAGATCTGATAGGCTGAATTTTCATTTATTTAAATCAAGCTACCCTCTGCATATTCTGAATTCTCTCGCTCCTCTCAATTTTTGCCTCTAAGTACCATAACTAATGGGAGGCACTTTTTTAATAAGTATCTCTTGTTATACTTATCTAAAGCGACATTATTCTTATTTAATTTTTAAAATCACATCCATTTGTGGTCTACTTTTCCAAAGGCCTCAAATTTCTGTTGAGAGTAATAATACTCTGGCATCTGCTATGTTGTTGAAATCCTGTGCCAAAAACACTTTTGAGCAACAGAGTGCCAGGATTTCAACAGCTGGAACTAAACCGTGAAATACTTTTGATGGCAGTGCACTTAGTTTTAGTTCCCTAATTTTTCAAAATTCTTTGTCAGAAGTCCCTGACAGGTACCAAAGTTACTCCATTTTTCCTATTTCCCATAATTTTAGATTTAAAATAAAACTTTGAAATTTTTAAATTTAATGGTGATTTGGTGAGTTCTGTTAAATACTTAGTGTTAATTGCCCATCATGGAAATCTCTGGCTATTCCTTGCAGATGCATTTTTCGTTTTCCATCTATCACTATGGATTGCTGTGCTAAAGGTATTCTGGATGGGGTTCTGGGTGTTCACTCACCTAAAGTCCAAGCCAGCCTTTTTATTATCAGCACATTCCATGAAACTATGTAGGTGATATCAGCTGGATCAAGCAATCAACATTCTGATCTTTATAGATTGATGTCTAACTTGGATTTCTTCTTTACTGCATACATGACCTTGTGACCTCATTGTCCTAGGGCACCCAGATTTAGTAGTTGGTATTAGGAAGTAATCTCAGGATATAAGGAGGGTGTCTATAAAATCTCCATTAAAAGACTATATAGAATTATGGCATAACCCCACTTTTTCAAAAAAACAATCTATACATAACTTAGATTTAAAAACCAGTATGCCTCCATGAGGAGGTAGATGCCGAGGACAGCCAAAGGTTTCATAAGGTCAGGAAAATAATAATAATTTTCAATTCAAGTGTAAGAGACGACCAATAGAAATTTGACTGGAGAAAGTGCTTTAAAACTCGTAAACTTAGGCCTTTATCAACTTTTTTTGGGACTGGAATTGATTCTGACCAATTAGACAAGACTACCAATGATAATCCTTAGAATCTAGTACAAGCATACTTGAGACTTTGATACTATTATTACATTGCCATTTTTAGTATTATTAAATTTAGTAAATGAATTGAATCCTGGTTTTGATATTGAGGGTATTGAACTGTCATTATTTTAACTATAATGGAAGATCTTCAGCCCCATTGATGTAATGTCTTGGACCCCATCAAGCGATTACTTGTGATTAACCTGGTTCTGCTTGGCCTTAACCCAGCTTTTATCCACGATGTATCTGAGGTCAGGGAGGGCGGCCAACTTGACCCCTTTAGACTTGCTAATTTCTTCCTGTCCTGGTGATTCATTCCATAAGTATGTCATGGGACGTAACATTACCCTCCAGTGTTATTGGCTCCACCCCTCCCCCAGGAAGAACAGCAAGCGAGAATTTCTTATGGGTTAGAATAACTTCATTGCTGCAATCATGGAGGTGGACTTTAGGCTTGCAGCCTTAGGAAAGCGCTCGTGGAATGGTGCAATCAAGTCAATAATGAAATAATTTAGCTCAGACTCTCTCTCAATTTGCTCACAATTTCTTCAAATCATATTTGAAATTAATAATAACAGCTCCACTCATCATCGCCCTATTCAAGTTACTTATGTCAATGTGATCAACGCCCGCTGCCCCCATGTGGGGCAGTGGTGTGCCACCTCCTAATGTTTTTTGGCCATTGTCAAAACGTGCTTGACTGGCTCAGCTTCCTTCCAAATTCTTCAGGACGCTATGTCCCGCCTAAGGACTTAGCCTTACATATCAACTGAACCCAGGCAGTGCCACGCTGCCCCCTTGTGCTCCCCTGAGCAACGTAAAATTTGGCCTTTTGGTTGAATATGGTAAGTTGTTCCCCTATTCATATAAACCATTATAAAAATAGCTAAACTGTTATGCAACCTGCAGGATTCAACTTCTTCCCCTTCAAGGGGTATTTTGATCTCAGCTTATCAAGTGAAGCTGATGCTGCAGTAGTAGCTTCCATCCCCCTGGTGTTTCCAAGGCACCCCCCTCCCAACTACTCATAACTGGTTGCCCATTAGAACATTCTTGTGGTTGAGTTTGTGAGCCTCCCTACCCACCTACCACCCAAAAATTTCAATTAATGAAACTATTGCTGGATAATCAGAATACGGTTCCAATCCCATAACACAAATTGTGGATGCCAATGGAGCCACATACCTCGCAGGCCCCCACGCCTTCATGACTATTTGTCCAGTATCAACAGAAGTAGCCAAATCAATACCCCTTTGCACTATTATTACCTCTGCCCCTGACAATCCTTTCTGGCCCAATTAGATGGAGGGCGCACCATCTGCCCTACCTGTTTCAAACTAGACCATTTGAAATGGCGTAGTCCCTCCATCACCCAAGCTGCGGCCCCCACACTGACTATTCACATGATGATCCCATAGCTGATCCAAAAAACGTTTTTCAAATGGGGCACTATCCTTCCACCCCAAGGTGGTAGCTACAGCAACCCTAAATCAACCATCCAAAAATTACCTAAAAAACCTCTTCTCATGAACCCACCAATTAGGAAACAGAATGGACTGCAGTATGTTCTTAACCACCCTCCCAGCCACCCGCCACAGATCACCCATATGCAAATACCCATTCAAATTCAACAAAAATCCATGGGATCACTTGGTTGAGGTTGACGAATCAGGTGATCTAATCCCTGAATCTGAATGGTTTGGACCCCTTCCATTTGAAATGTACCTCAATACTGAATATGTGGCCCAAAATTCAAAGTGACATTATATGCCTCGCCCTGATGCCACCCCATTCAAAAGTTCCCACCAAATAGCTGAAGAGCAGTTGCCTCCCATGAATGTCACTCAATCCGTAAAGCTATTGCATAATAGTTGCAGTACTGGCTACGGTCTTGACACCTCCTATCCTCCCTAGTACCATGCTCCCAAAACATAAAAACGAACATCTCCGCTAATATCAGGTTACAAATTCAGCAGCTCAAATCGTTGCGGCAGTCACAAAGTTCAGCCCAAAGACCTACAATACCCGCAACAACCTCGCAATCATTGCCACCCTATCTAAAGTACGCCTTGAGGCTGAGAAAGAACCTACAACCTAAATTTCCTCCCTCCTTATCGCACACATTAAGCTGAAAGCACCTCTTTGTTATCTTGACCTCCATTTTCATGATGCGCCCATACCAGTGCTCACAGCTTTATGCCTTACATGTCCCCACCAGATGAGGAAGAATAGCCTCCAAATCCCCCTTCACCCACCTCCATGGTTGTATAGAGGTTTCCGCTTCTAACTTGGTTGGTGTATTTTGCTTTGATTTTTCATCAGTTTGAGTGGATCCGTCTGTATATTTTGACTTTTATTTTATTATAATTACTAAGTTTTAGCTCATTCAAGCATCAGTAATGTTTATTTCCTGGTCGGTGTGCTTCAAATAAATAAGAATGATTTAATTTATGAGATGGAATCTAGATATTCTCTGCGGCATAAAAATCCTTCCAGGATATCAGGTATTTGAGCCTTCTTTTCACCTGACAAGAGGCCACAATCCCCTCCTAACTCCCACTCTGGTTCTCCATTCACAAAATATGACTCCGGTATCTCAAGAAGAGACCCCTCAAACCGGGTCAACTTGCTCTCATGGAAAAATGAATTATGCAAAACTTCTCCAGAAGATCTAGCTGATATATAGAATTTCCCATCTTTCAAAAAAGATGTTGTCATATCCTCTTTGGTCCCAGTTTCTTGCACGGTTACTCAATGGGAATGTTCCTGGCGTCCAACATTAACAAATCATCCACATTAGCTCTGGACCTACCCTTCACTTCCCATCTGCGTTCTCCTTGAAGATCTTCATAGCCGTTTTAAATTAGTGTTTACTTCTTTGTGTATTTTTTGATGAATTTGATAAAGTTCCCCACGGCTTCCATTTTGTACCCACTACTGGGTTTCATGTTAAGAAGAGGTTTTAACCATAATTTGTGAAGAAAGGAGAACAGCCAATAGAGGAATGAAGGGCGTTGTTATGACTTAACTGTTCCAAAGATATGGGGGGGTCAGTTTGAGTGGTCAGCTGCCATGTAACACCGCAGTATTTGTTCCAAACATTAAATTTAATCATTCTGTCTGCCCATTAAATTGAGGGTTTAAGTCATAAGAATTGCACTGGCAAATATAAAGAAACCTGAAAAACTCCTCCCAGACCATAGATGTGAACTGTGGCCCACGGTCACTAAGGATCTCCTTGGGCACCCCATGGGTAAAGAAAATGGAAAGTTGAATAAAATAGCTATATGAGCCGTTGTTTTTGTGGTGTTACATGTAATAAATGGGCAAATTTGGTGAAGCAGCCCAAAACCACCATTATAGCATCTTAACCTTTATAGATAGGTAGTTCCACAATAATTGTAAGAAAAGGAAGCCCAAGGTCCCTCTGCTTTATTGGACAGGTACCAACAAGCCAGTAAGAGGCCAGCCATTTGGTTTCATCATGTTGCAATATGGCACTCTTTGGTATACCTAGCAATCTGTGCTAAATTTCCCTAATTAAGTTATACGTGTGGAGATATGATCCAAGGTTTTCATCTTTCCAGGGTGCCTCACGGCTAATCCCTCATGATGTTCCTTGATTTACATGAGAAGAGGCCTGGCGGGAACCCATAAGCGTCCCTAGAACCATACCATATAGTCCTTTATATGGTACCCTTATTAAATCCTTTTGATTCAATTTGCATTTTGCCACAACTTGGGTATATTCAGATGATAAAGATAGTGAGAGGACGACCTTTCTTAACATACTAAACTCCTCTTGATTCTCCAGAAAAACGATACAGTAAAGAATGTACTAGGGTATAGCTGCTTTGATATAATCTTACCTAGGGGAATAATCAGGTGGGTGGTATGCAGCTCCACTTCCTTGTCTCGGGATATAAGGCGGGTTTCTGGCTTAAGGCATCAGCTAATTTGTTCTCCTTGCCTTTTTTAACTCATAAGAAAACATAAGCTGGGCAAGCGTCTCTTACCTGAAAGTTTGATGTAGTATAAAGGCCTGAGGGCTCAGTACAGTAAAGCTTGATGATCATTATGCACACATGGAATGGCTTGGAGGAACTATGTATATGGTGACGCCAGTAAATCAATGCTTCCACTACTGTGAACAGTTCTTTTACATAATCAGCATAATTTAACTCAGATAATAACAATTTATGGGAGAAATAAACCTTGGAAACTCATATTATCTGTTCCTACTTGAAACAGAGCACCAGCTATACAAAGTTTAAAGCATCGCTAGCTACTATAACCTTATTTGGATCCATGTGGTGAATTACTGACGTGGAGAGCAAAGTGCAATTTATGGCCTGAAAATCATCCTCCAATGCAGATGATCACTGAGGGTTTCGACACCTCTGGCCTTATACAAGTGTGAAGCAACCTCTGACAGGTTGGGAGTAAACTTCTTAAGTAAGTGCACGTCCCCAAAAAGCTTACCAATTTCTTAACAGAAATTGGTGTGGTAACTCATGGGTAGCCTTCTCCTTGTCTGGAGTAAGCATATGATTTTTGTCAAACAAAATGTAGCCCAAGAAAGGGATTTGGGACTTAAATTCTAATTTTTTGATCTTTAGCGCCAGGTTTGCTGCTCTCAAATGTTCAATCACTTTCCGCAGGTGAAATTTCATTAGATGCTTGATTAGGGGAGAAACACAGGATGTCGTCTATATAGGCCACAACAAATACACTCAATAACTCTACCAATGCTGCATCAATAACGTTAAAAACTGCAGGCGCATTTTAAGCTTAAACGGCATGATACAGAAAATAAAAATCCACTTCATGTTATGTAATGCAGTGAGACATTCCTGCCCCTTTATTGATATGGATATAGTTAAAGGCGTTTAAGCCATCTAGTTTGGAGAAGAATCTAGCTTTCTCCACACAGTGGTCAATTTGTGCCCCAATTTATAGGATGCAGATTGGTTATGGTTACATTAGTCATGTTACCATAATTTACGCAAGAGCTCAGAGTACTGTCTGCCTCTTCCACAAAAGGCAGTGGTGAGCATACTGTGGGGGTATATTAAAAAAGCACATTTTTCAATTTGCTCCATAACCCAAATATCTAATGCCGTTTACCCCGCAGAGTCAAATGGTAGATTGAGGAGAAAAGTGTGAGCCAGGTCAGCTGTGAGGTAAAATCAAAATCAAACTCTGAATGATCATTAAGGCACTTGCTGAAGCTGCACCAGATGAAGACTCCAACCCTTTAATCAAGGAGGCATGGGTGCTTCTGAAGAAGTCTTCAGCAGAGGCGCAAGACTAAGCTTATGTACATTGGCCTTTGTGGAAAGTTACTCAAAGTGCTGCTGTCCAACATAGAGTATTAATGTTTTACCATTCCCTAAGGACGAAATAAAATATCAGCCTTCAAATTGGTTTTGATATAAAATTTATGGCATTAGCCCACTACCAAAATAATGAAATACAGTAAGTTTCTGACTTTAAGAAGTGATAAGCCAAGTGGTATGTACCAACTTGATAATTAACTGATCCTGAACCTTTAAAGAAGGAATACCCTGAAAAGCACGTGCAATTTCATACTACCATGTAAATAGCATAACTCAAGTTAGTCAGTTAGGTTTAGACCAATAAGTTCTCAAAGGCACCGGTATCCACTAAAGTTTTTGTTTAAATTTCCATTAGGGGGAAGAAAAGTAGCAGAGAGGAAAAAACAATAATATTCAGTATTTAACGCAGGCAATTCCACTAGACTCAAGGTGAGATCAACTTCAGGCATAATCACGCCACCAGGATAGCTTTTTCCATAAAATAATGGCAAAGGATAATCTGCCACCATTTATCACTGAGGTTACATTTCCACACGGTACCCTCTGTAGTAGCATGCTTACAGGAATATTGTGATATTAACTCTTTCTCAATCTCTTAATCCAGAGAATCATTGTGGGGGACAAGCGCAAGTTCTCAACGCAATATGATAAACAGAAAGATGCTTCAAACTGGAACCATCAGAGCTTACAGAAGGTACATTTTGATTTATATTTTAATTCTGTTAAAATGGCGTTTTTGGGTTGCAAAGGCATCAAAATTCATTCAAAAGCTATTTGTGAATCTTTATTTATTCCCAAAATTGTGAGACTCTCTTCTGCAGAAGGTTCACATTGTTCTGGGATGAAGTTTTGGAATGTGAAGTTATGAGATTGATTTTTAACAAAAACGTTGAGGCTAGACCCCTGCCAACCCTTGAATTTCTTTGAGAGCATAGCGTGGCACTAAAAATGCCACCATTCTTAATAGAGAAAAAGGCATATTGATGGCGGTATTTATAGGAGTGGTCGTGGCTGAAACATCCTCATCTAGATAACTGAAACATTTAATTATTAACTTGGGAATCATTTCTGCTGACCCTTGAGTTTCCCAGAGCAAAGGCTTGACAATAAATTGTAAATTTATATTTGAGGTGGGCTGACCTTTGGATGATACCGCACCAATTAGGGAAGTGGAGAAAATGGGAAAGGAGGTAAAACCTGGAAAACCTCCATGCGCAGCGTATGATAGGCCAGGAACTCCATGGACCGCCTTTGTTATTTGCTATCTCGGTTTGGGGCACCGGCGCACAAAACCAACACAGTCAAAATCGTCCCCTACCCAAAGTCCATTACTGGGATCAAACTTGGGAGGCAGTGGTAGAGGGTCTATACTCTACCACTGGGGTATCCTCCCTTAAGGCTTGACAATGAAAGGATACTCCTTTTTAAGATGAAATTGGCCTTCCAGGAGTGATATTTATAAGTGGCCACCAGTGGAAATCTTTGTGATTAAATTTTTGAAACATTATATAAAATATTGGGCTCAGACCCCTGCTAACCCTCTAATTATTCCAGAAAGGAAGGTAGGGAACCAAAAGAAGCCCCCTTTTTCTATTGAGAATTAGTGGTTCCATAGCTGGTATATGTAAGGGTGTCCACCAGTGAGACATCCGCAGCCAAATTACTGAATTTCTCTTGTTGAGGTGGGGAATTCCCAAAGAAGAGCACCAATAACAGGATCTGATGCAGCAAGTTGAACTTACCTTAACCGTGTGTCCACTGACCAACTTGATTTTGCTTATTTGGGACAACGACATTCTGACAATGTTAAGCCAAATTAGGCCCTAAGCTCAACACATGCATATGAATAGTACCTTTTAAAGCGTCCTCTTGGCTGGTTGCAAAACCTCCATGGAAAGTTTAGAAAGGCACAAAACAAGAGTTAACCCGCTTCTTGAAGCCATTTCAAACCTATCACTTTAATAACCATAGACAGGATTTTAAACCTATTAATACCCAGCTAGAGGCTCTGTATAGAAAATGATGCAACAACTCAGTGTTAAGTCAGGGAAAGTGATGGCCACTTTCATTAAAATGCATAGAAGCTTTAGAATAATTAGAATCCAGTGTGACATGGCCTCAAACGGTCCAAAACCATCAGTATGTGCAGGAATGGAAGTTAGCCTCCCAAAACAGAAAAAAATTCCATGCTGTGCAACAACTTGAACGGGCGCTACTGACGCCAGGAAGAGCACATTAATTGTGGCACCCAGACAACGCATTCTGTAACTGCTAAGGAGAAGTACTACTTGGAGAAATTATGCAAAGAAATCAAAAATTTGTATAGTGAAAGAATTGTTAAAAATCTCCATAAAATGATTACTAAATTGGGGAAACCCTACTTTGCAAAAGGCCAATCTTTACATAATTTATATATAAACTAGTGAGAAAGAGAGGGGAGGATACCCAAGTGGTAGAGTAGGGACCTCTACCACTGCCTCCCCAAGTTCAATTCTGGTACTGGAACCTTGGGTAGGGGACAATTATGACTGTGTTGGCGTTGCGCACCAATGCCCCAAACTGAGATAGCAAATAACAAAGGCAGTCCATGGAGTTCCTGGCCTATCATAAGCCGCGCATGGAGGTTTTCCAGATTTTATCCTCCTTTCCCATTTGTGTAAATTTCCCTTAATCAGTGCAGTATTGTCCCCAGGTTGGCCCACCTCAAATAAAATAAAATAATATACATATAAACTGGGATGCCTCCATGAGGAGATAAATGGTGAGGCCAGCCAAAGGTATCATTTGGTTATAAAAATAATAATAGTTTTCATTAGAAAAGTTCAATAAACTATTAACAGAGATTTAGTTGGAGAAAACTGCTTTTAATACTTGTAAACCTGGGCTTTAAATTACCGTGTTGGGCTTTAAAATTGATTCTTGCTAATAAGACAATACTACCAATGATAATAGTCCTTAAAATCTAGTACAAGCATACTTGAGACTTTGATACCATTTGAACATTGCCATTTTTAGTATTATAAAATTTTGTAAATGAGGTAATTCCGCGTTCTTTAACTAAATTTACTGAACTGTCTTCATTTATTAGTAAATGTTGGACATTTGCCCTCCCAGCTGAAAATGAAGAATGTTCTGGGTCAAAATCAGCCAAAAACAAGAAATGTTGGCCATTTGAAAGTTTTCAATTCAAATGATAACAATTTAAATTATACTAACTATGATATCAGCCAAAAGACCCTGGCCAATTATCAATGAAACCCCGTGAATTGGGGTAACACTTTTCCAAATATCAAAATGGCAAATAACTTGAAGTCATGTAATAAATTCCTCTTTGACCATGCAGCATACTCTGGGGCATCCATCAAATAGTTTTTCCCCTGCCACCTCTAGTTCTATTACAACACCTAAGCGGGTACCACCCCCTTTTATAGGCGTGGCGGAGGTCCCCCAAGGTGAAATTATTTTATCAAGCGGTGATTGGTTGTAATACATCAAAAAATTACCACATGGGTACATTCTGCCCCAAAACCCCTTCTGTCATTTCGCCAAAAGTAACTCAAATTTCCTAAGATCAGATAGGATAGTATATCTATTTCCTACTTTGGAATGCATCTAAGCTATTCTGAATGCTACACTGAAACCCTTTGACTCTCAATACTTAATAATTTATATACTGAGTGTTAGTATCAAAGTAGACAATTTTTCTCCCTAACCCGCACCCCAAATAAAACTTACAAAAGCTCAACCTTTTTTTTTGTTAAAAAGAGTAACCTTTTTAAGTTTTAAGTAAATTTTTGTGGATATCCAGTTGCGTTCAGCACATGCAAGCCAAAAACCTTGCTGGATCCCACAGTAAAAGTTCACCCTCATTAATGTAACACCTTGTACATTATCATGCAATTCCTGAGGATTAACCAGGGCCAGATTGGCCTTAACCCAGCGCTTATCCAAGGTTTATCTGAGGTCAGGGACGATGACTAAATTGACTCCTTTTGCCTTGCTCATTTCTAATTGTCCAGGGGATTCACTTCAGAAATCATGTCATGGGACATGACACATGAGGTGACTTTGTATTATCATCTTCTGGTGGCGCTTCTCCATCAATTTACCTCTCTCCAGTTTCATCAATTACTTTTAGAATTAAAGGTGATTGATCAATGGTCAATTTTTTAAATATATATCCAAAGAGAGTAGCTTAACTTGTTTGCCATCTCAAACTTGACAACGCCCCTTGAAAATCCTGTCGCTTGGAACATAAGGTCATAGAAATCTCCCATAATTTGGTTGACCACAGTACCATGAGTAAAAATAGCAATAGTGTACTTGATTATTTTTGTGTATGATGTAATAGAGACTCAACAAAGTGCATCAAACTTGTTATGATTACCCCTCAGATGATGATGGTATAACAGAAAAGATACCCTATCTGAAAAGTAGGAAAGGTAAGTGCTTTAGCATTTAAAATAAGAAATACCCTGGAAGCAGTAAAAATAATTAGTTCAATAGGTTAGCTTGAAGATAAATTATTAGATCCGCTAAGGCCCTTATAGACAATTTGAGTTGCTGAGTATGGGCTATTCCAAAAGGGGTTAGTTAATACTATGTAATTAGGGGTGGAAGGCGAGTCGGTAGGGCGTACGGCTACCAACCTGAAGGTTGCGGGTTCGATTCCCGCCCTTCGCACATCGATCGAGGTGCCAGCCGAAGGAAGCTATGGCGGTTAGTAGGTATAATAACACGAAAACCTTACCCATGACGTAACCAAAAAATCCGAGTCCCGATCCGGAGGTGAAAAAAACTTTCTACGACAAAGTTGACCCTGTTCAGGTTTCAAGTCGTTTCTTTCTTTTGGTAATGCCTGTCCCCTGGTTGGCTTGCCTCGGTTAAATATAATGGTATTTATAGGCATAATCTGAATATAGCTTGGATATAGGAATCAACAGAAAGGGTGTTTTCTAAGTATATCTAGCGTAGCGTTATTACATCTGATGATCAGGATGAAATTCCTTAGACAGCTATTCATTGTACTTCAAGAACATTTGCACATTGCCAAAGTATAATAATCTTATAACAACATTGGAAGGCTGATATAAATTGTAGTTTATAAAGTAGCTATTCTTTGGCAAATCCAAGAGGTAGACCTTGATAAGATTTACCTCATCCAATAATGATTAATTTCTGGGTTAAAGATGAAGTTCACTCAGATGCATTGGTAGGTGGAGCGCTGATAAGGCACTTCATCCAGAGGTTATTTAGTTGTAATTCGGCGCAATTCTTTGTTTGATGCTCTGTAATTTAAGGTTAATAATTTTAGACCTTAAGACAAATAAATTACAAATCGATAGTTATAAATAAAGATACTGATCAAGATTGTGTAAATAAATTTAGTTAATTAAGAACCTAAGGTCAATGCTTTAGCCCTATTAGAAATAAGCGTGACAAGGGTACTGGCCTGTTTTGTTCATTTTTCTCTAACTTATGTATAAATTTTTCATGCAATTATATTAGTTGTTTCATCTCTTAAAGCACTTTGATGCATATTGATATGCATTGCTGACATCATACATCAGCTGAAATGTCAACTCTTTCATCTGATAGAGGTCTTTGAGGCTCTTTTCAATAGTTGCTTAGTTAACCAGGTGATTTCTTGGAAACTTAAGTTTGCAGCCAGAGCTAATTTATTTTCCCCTGGTCCTAATAGGATGCAGCTATCTTTCAAGAGTTAAACACCTGGGTCCCATTTTCTCACTCTAACCCCTAATGGTAAATGAATTGTATATAGTAGTAAAGTTTTTGGCTCAGCTGCTGCCGCGCCCAAATTTTTTGAGTGGGTCTTTATTCTCCCGCCCCCACCTCAGCAAATTCTGGTGTGGCTTCAAAGCTGCAGCTAATCAAAATTTATAACATTTAAAAATTTTGGTCAAATTATGACAACCTGAGCTGATGGCTGAAATAGTTTCAGCAGAGCTGCTGTGGTTGATATTTTACAGCCAATCAGGTGTGGCCAAATTGCCAACTCTGGTGGCTGGGCCAGCATTAGCCAAGTCAAATCCTTTCAAATGTCTCAATTAGATTGATGAACTTGACCAGTTATATAATGTTAAACTGGATTTTGCATTGGGGGAGTGCTTCTTCAATCCTCCTGAATTGCACCCTCGCCATTTTCGTCCCAAAAATGGTTATCCCATATATAAAGATATAAACAAAATGGCAGTTGAAGCCACTGCAGCTCCTGCCAACACCCTCCTCCACCAACATCTCCATATGCGATGGAACCCCTTGTTAAGGGTATTCCCATCACAAATTTCCCATGATTTTGAGGAGGATGCAAAATATAAAATTGATGAGCTTGCTTTTGGGTTAAGCCACGCTTGCATTTAAGCAACAAAAACCTCTCTTTTTGACCCACTTACCCTGAAACCTGCCAGCGCATCAAGTCATTTACTTGTGTGCCAGCTCTCATCACTTTTGCTTAGCATCAACTTGCTCAATATGTTGAGGCAATGGACACCAAAGGCCTCATTACTGAAGAAAACCCACAAATACCTCCTTATGCCGCATGCTGCTTATTCATTAATCCCTATATTGTCTGCCATGGTCCACCAGCTAAAGCGGGCGCCAGACAAAAGTTTCCCTAAAGCTTCCTTCCCTTCTGATATGGCTTCCTAGGCTGTTAGCTTGAATTTCCATATTAGGATTTTTTTTATAAAGATCCCTTTATTTGGCTCATTTTCAAATAAAGATGCATGGCGGCTCCCCCTTTTGGGTTGGGCACCACTAGTGCTAAAAAAGGGGTTTGAGTTTTTTTTGTTATATGGATGATTTCATGCACTTCCTGAGAGGTGAAATTGAGTTCATTATCCAAAAGTAAATTTTGGGGTATTTATGCTTAGTGAAAAGGATACAAAAGAGAATTAAAGTGGTAAATTTTTAGTCACTGCCATTAAAAATAATTCATCAATCCCACTTAATCAAATGATCTGTTGCTAAAAAGATATATCTATTTCTTAACAATCAAGTTCATCTTGATTGTTACATTTTGACTCAAATTTGGATTTTTAAATCTGAGTCAGATTGTTTTAAATATATTTTAGTTCGGTCAGTTTTGGGTGCTGGGTTGTGCCTCACCCATATTGTAGATTAGGCTCATATGAGCCTAATAAATGGTTTGGGTGAGGCCCCCAAAGGGCAGCCTTTATAAGGCGCGCCCACCAATTCTGAAGCACACTTCGAAATTATACCCCTAGCTTTCCCTCCTGGTAAACATTGTCAGTTGCTCCCCATAAAGTTTCTGTTTAACGGGCCCTTTTTATCTCAAGATTAAAAATAAAGCTTGTTTTGGGGTTAGCATACCTCGCTTACCAGTTGGCCTTTTTTGGGTATCCAGTTTCAAGGAGTTTTTTCATGGGTTGGTCATACCAACCACTATTCAAACCTTGCATAATTAACTCAGTGTAGGTATTTTTGGCGTTGTCAGTAGCCCAAACCTCCCCCTACTCAGTTAGTCTGCTTTAGTACTGTCAGTGCGCTAAAGAATCATTAATTATATGGCGGTTAGAACTGGGTTTTTTGATTTTTACAATGCCCATGTAATCTGGTGCAATAGACCATCACGCCAACACTGACAGCATTAAAGGGAACTGGCAGGGCCACAAAAAAGCATTGATATTAGTGGCAGGCTATCATGGTTTTATAAAGTTAGGCAGGCTTCCAGTACACCATGAATGATTTCTACCAACTGATCCAAGTAGCAAAGCTTCTTTAACAACACATGGATTTTCTTCACTGCTTTGTGTCTCACATTTTAACGTCCTAAGAGAGTGACCATAGTTTGTGAAAATGGGCGCACATATGGCAACCATTTTCCATATATGTAATTATACAGCAAATCTTCCTATATTTGAGTGTTCTCTGTAATCTTCCATAATTTGGCCTGAGTCTCTAAGGCTCTGTCTTCAAGTTTTTTAGTAGTCATATCAAGTCTTACAAGCGATCTTCTTTTAGTTTCAATATATCTAGCATTGGCATGGGGTGTGTCATAGTCGGGAGGGCGCCCACTATCACCCCTCACGTCATGGGTTCCAATCCCATCAGGGCAGAAATTACATTTCTGTGCCAAGAGAATATCAATACATGTGGATTCACGCACTATGTCTCAGTATGACCAAGCAAATCAGTGAAGTTAGAGCATGTAATCCCAGCCTATCATAACATGTGCAGGAAGGTTTTACCCCCAGTACTTGGGTTTTGTCCTCCACTCCTATATTTTCGCTCCCTACTCCCTATCCTCTCTATTGGTGCAGTATATTTGTCCCAAGGTTGGCCCACCTTGAATAAGATTATAAAATATATTTAGCATTGTCATTCTCAAAAACCCATCTGCATTTTGGTTAATTGCTCTGGAACAATGTATAATATTAAAATTGTAATTCAGTAACCTAAAGGCTCAATTTGCCAGTCTACCATTTAGTACCTTCATCTGTTATAGCCATCAGATCAAAGCATTGTCCCTGATGACCATAAGATGTTACTTGTACAGTTTTGACCAGAAATGCTTTATTGCTAATAATACAGTCAGGCTCTTGTTTAGTAATGTTATAATCCCACTTATCCTTAGGTAAGGGTTTGCTATATTAACCACTGGACGGATAATTTGATTTTTTATGCTGGATAATATGACTCCCCCGGCCAAGTTAATAGTGTCAGTAAATACTTGAAGAAGACAATCAAATTTTAAATGGACAATGATAGGTTTTGTACATTGGTCAGTTATTTAAAATTAAAATCATATTCCTGATCAGGTCTCCTTTATAAGAAAATCTTTTATTGCAAGTGATAAACTAGAAGTTCAATTAGGTCAGCAAAATGAGGGTTGAATTGGCTTCTAAGACCCCACTATCACTAGGAATCTTGGATTTCCTCAGGCTTTTGTGGAAAGAACTTTCTTATATCTGGGACTTATCAGTTATGCGTTATACAATTGATTATACTCTGTGGCTCAGATTAACATTTTAACTGGAAAAGAAGCATTTTGACGTCTTTATTTTGATAGAGGCCTTACAAAAGAGATTGAACACTTCTCTGAGGTTCTCCAAGTATCTATTTAAGGGTCCTCAAGAATATGGTGATGTCACTGAGTTATACCAGGACGCACAATTATTTTAAGTCTCCCAAGCTTCTATCCATAATCCTCTGAACCGTGGCAGGTGCATTGCAAAGCCTTTTGTTATGATACTGGTTTACAACCCTTTGTTGTAAATGATGGCATACTTGACATTATCCTTAGGCACCAGTTTGATTTTTCAATCTCTGCGGGCATGATCCATTGTGGAAAAATATTGTTATCCTGAAATCAAGATGACAAGGTATCATTTCTAAGAAGTGGTATCTATCAATTTTCGTTAGAAAGTAGAGTATCAAGTAGTTTATAGCTATTCTGGTAACTTTCTGAGCAAATTATATGGAAATCAAGAAAGCTAATTTTAATTTGCCAGCAATAGTATCACTCCAATGCCCTCAGTTTCTCCACCAGCTTCTCCAGTGTGGGGCAGTGGTGAAACTCCCCCACCATTTTCCGTCTGGCAGGAAATCTTGCTCAGACTGGCTTGCCCAATCATACCAACCACCTGGGATGATTCCTTCCTCCCAAGGATCTCAACGCCCACCTCGCTTGTACCCAAGTGGTACCTCGCTGCCCCCTGGTGCTCCCCAAGAGCAACATGCGTTTCAGCCTAAGGGTTGACTATAGGAAGCTCTTCCCTTACCATGACCAAGCTATTATTGAAATGGCTCAGGCGGTGATGACCTCACCATATTGTTGGATTTCTGCCCTTATAAGGGGTATTTTAATTGCAGCTTCACCTGTTAAGCTGACACTGCCATTGTGGCAACTGTGCCCCTGGTATGCCAGGGTACCCTTCTTCCCACAATTCAGACCTGGCTCCCAGCGGACACCACTTTGATGACCCAGTTTGCTGGTTTGACCACCCACCTCACCCCTGAGGTGCTCCACCAGGAGCTGATGGACGGTTTGGCAGCCTATGGCTCCAACCCCATCTTACAATTTTGGTCCCAAATGGGGACACGCGCCTCGCTGGGCCTTGGGCATATGCCACAATCAGCCCTGAATTTAGTAAAATCGCTGTGTCAATTCCCCCTCAAGCTGTCAATCCTTCTGCCCCTGACCATCCATCTTGGGCCCGTGTCAAGGGTGGGCGGAAGATCTGTCCATCCTGTTTCAAGTTGGATTACTCAAAATGCAAGTGCCCCTCCTTAGCTACTTCCAACGGCTCAGATTTTTTGTCCGCCAACCTCCAATCTACCACCCACTCCATGCAAGTTCCAGTATGGGGTATGATCCTGCCTCCACTCCCCCAAAGCCTGATGCTGCAGCTGCACCTGCAGCCACCAATCAGCCTCCTCCTCGCCCCAGTGCCACACGCAATTCCTCCAATCAAGCACCATCTTAGACCATAGTTCAGTCCCATGCTTCCCCAACGAATCAACCAAACCTCAACCATACGCTAATTCCCCAATTTAATTCAACCAGAACCCATGGAAGTTATTGGCTGAAATCGATGAATCAGGTAATCTCATTTAAGAATCATCTCTGCAAATTGAGTGGTTTGTTAGTGAATAATGGGACGCCAAATACCCCCCTCGTTTATATGCCTTACAGCCAAATGCCAAATTACTTTGCTTTGACAACCAGCTTGTAGTTGAAGCAGCTGCCACACCAGATTGTAGTTCCCTCCGCAAAGCTGTTGCCAAATCAGTGGCGATGCTCACAGGAGGTAATCCCCCACCTTTTATCCTCTCAACCCCCACCTCAAAAAGCAAAATTACAGTGAATACATTTGCACAAAAATGTCAATGACTCTATCCAGAACGTGGTAGCTGTAGCATGGAATCCTAAAGCTAAGATTACCTGAACCAATATTACCACGTTCATTAAACTCCCAGACGCCCACATTATGCCAAAAAAAACTTTAGCTGAATATATCAGTGCCATTTTCTTAGCAGGTAATTTCCATGAAATACCATTCATTAATGATATTGAACAACATGGCGCTGATGCCCCAATGCCCTCGCTCTCCTCCTTGAAATGTACCCTACTTTGGGATAAGGAAGCTGCTGCTGAAGATGAGCCCCCCAATCCCCCCTCCCCTTCTGCCATGGATGGATAAGTGGATTCCGCTGCCCACCTGGTTGGTTGATTTCGTTTGGTGTGTTTCATTCAATCCACTCGTTTTGGGTGTTTTGTTTAAATTGATTAGTTACGTTAGGTTTAGTTTTTAGTTTTGGTAATGTTAGTCCCCTTGTCAGCTTACCTCGAATAAAATTATCAGCAGTTCATAGAATTTTGTGAATGCCATTTTCTTTATGATCATCAATAGGGCGAAGCCTATAGACTATGGAAAGACACCAATGAGCGGATCATAATAGCTTCATAAGTTTGATGGATACATGAGCTTCTTCCACCTTACTTTTTATTGGTAAGTTCAGGAGCAAATAGTCATGAAACTTTGTTTAAACATGGTGTAGGACACCCTTTGAAATACCAAAATCATAAGTGGTAGTTAAGAAGAGGTCGCATACTAATTCACAAACTTTCTAACCTTTTTTAAGTTGTTCAGTGGTCATCTTTTTTGCAAATGAAGTCTCTACCAGGGTCAATCTTGGCGGCAGCTTTAAACTAAAGTCTTTTAAACATCTATGATACAGGCTTCATCAATTTTTTGACACTTAATAGTCATATATAAGTGGCTGGGTATTGGACTCATTGTCTTAAGGTTGTCAGTTAAGTTAACCAAAGACTCCAATATTGGGTCAGTATAGGCTGGATCAAGGATCCCTGGACAAATCAGGACTTACTTTACCAAAGGTTTATCCATTTTTCATACCTCAAATAGGTGTCCCAGTGGGACATAAACATGGATTTAGGTACTAACTATACAAAAGAGATTTTAGTGATACTAAGTCATCTTTGATAGGTAAAGGTAAATGCCATCTTAATTATCCACTATTTGAGGGGGTAGATGCACTAAAGAGCCTCAAGCATAGTTTTTTTTCCGGTTGATTTGGTCCTCATTTTTCCAGAAGTCAGGCCTAAACTTTATATCCATTTTGTTATCATGTTAATTTTTTGATCAAATTAGGACTTTATGTCCCGATAGAAACAGAGACACATTGGCATAGTGCGCCATGGCATAATAGTCACGTAGGAATTGGGTACCCATTAGGAGTTCATATATTTGATTATCTAGTACAAGGCCAAAGTAACTAAGGCTAAAATATTAAACTGGATGGGTAATGAGGACTAGCTTCTAATAGACTGTGTGCATTGCGACCCACCAGTGCCATATATTATGTAATGGGTAAATTAGGAGCGGAATTGTACCGTTTCATTAGCTTCTAAAATGGAATACTCATGGGAGAGCTACTGTCTATGATAGCATGAACAATACTCTTGTAAAATCATGCAGTAACTCAGGTTGCCAAGCTTCTAAATTGAGGAGGTAGGTTTTTAAATATGGGCGTTTCATAAAAAGAAGAGTAAAAAGTCTCATGCTCTTTAATTATCATGGAAATCAGTTCATTCTCTTTATCCCCGCATAGTCATGATGGTCATATTCGGAATGTAAAATTAGATTGTTTTGTGGCGTTAAAGGTTTGTCAACTTGAAATGCCTCACTCTTCATGCTGGCTGACCTTTTTCTGCCACCTCAGCATGTCTTTTCAGCATTTTTTGGCATGGTGAAGAGGTCCATTTCATTAGTGCCTTGAGATTTTAGTTTAGGTTAAGTTTCTATGATGCAAACACAAGATCAATTGGTAGAAGATGTAGAAGTAAACTTATAAACTAGAATTAAAGAAGTATCTTATTAAGTGCCTCATTTATCTCTAAAACCAAGGTAAAGTTGCGCTTGGGTTAGTAGTATGCAGGTGGCCTCTGGTTATGATCCAAGAGCAGAAATCACCACCAATATAACGTCATCCAAAGTGATACAGTTGGTGATGACCAAAGGTTGATCATGAGCAAAATAGTAGCTTGATTTTAATCAGTATTTCTCCTTTTTTAGTGGATGGCCATAAAAGCCTGTTTTTAGTTTGAGAGGATTTGATCAAATTAATTTCTGAATTAATGTTGTTTATACTTAATCCCACATCTGGCAATCTCTCAAATGGTAATTCATAATTTCCTGAGTTGTGTTGTTCATACAGGAGTGATTATGTTTCACTTTCTGACAATAGTCATTTCCTCCATGGAACTCTCATAAGCGTGCAAGAAAGAAGCTGTTTACTTACCCAGGGGTATTTTACTCCTTGAAACTAGACCTAAAGTTGGACATATGTATAAGCCAAAAAAATGTTGATATTAATAATGGGGCCAGGCTTGAGATTTTCCATTTTAATTATTCTTGAGGAGCTTTCATGTAAAATTGTCATTGCATTACTTCCAGATTATCTTAGATTTCTCCCAAATACCAATTAAAGGAGGCAACTGAGGCCTTGTGATTAAGCTGTCCCTTCAAGTTTTGAATCTCTGTTTTTTGGCTTTTTATTTTTCTCACATTGTTTCTAATTTGAACCTTCATTTCTCTTTATGTTTGTTTGACTTGATTAACCTGATCATTGATCACCTTAGTAACATGATAAAATCTTTCCATCTCATCAGAGAGGCATCTAAGATGAGTTTGGTATCAATGTGATAACTGTCAAGGCATACATTGCATCCTCATGCTACATACCTCAGCTGGTCGCATAGAGCCATAATTAGCCTGAACTGTCATTCTTTTAGGTCTTATTAGGCTCTTTGAGAGCCTTAATCATTATACCTGAAGGCCCCTGCACTCCTTGGGCCCTTTCAGGACCCTTGGCCAGTTGGATCATCATAATCACAGGATTTTTAGGCCTAGAGGATTTTTTTCTTAGAAGGGTAATCAAGTCATCTCTGTTTAAGGTCTCAAATCAGAGCCTCAACATAGTCAAACTGTTGAACAAAAAGGAAATGATAAGTTGTAGCTGCTGGCATAACTTATCCTCAAGTTAACCAAAGACTCCATCATCCAGAATTTTAATTTTGTTTCTGGCTTCATTTATCAACTGTCAGTCATTAAAAATGGCCTCATGATTGTCATGAACATAGGTGTAGGTGGCGTTATAGAATTTTATAATATTAGAATGCTTTGTTTGGGTTAACTCAAGCTGCTGTGCCACCTTGTGGTGATTTTATATCAACAGCTATAAGCATAGGGCTAATCACATGATGAGCAAGATGTCAAAGGTAACATTCATCTCCAGTTACCAATTCACTGACTGGAAACTATGTTGAAGAATAAAAATCCCACATAGTGGAGGATACAATAGTAGAACAGGACATAGTGGAGCAACCTCCTGCTGATTAAACTACATCCAGTAAATATGATAGTAAACAAGATGTTTCCATAATGAATTTATTGCTGTATTTGGCCAAAGGTAGTTAAGGATGAAATAAAAATAGATCAAAGTTCAAATCTTTTGGGATTTAAAAGATACACCTTATACTGTGAAGTATTGATCCATCTATTCATAATCTTTACCTGATCTGAGGGTAAATTCTAATGACTATGCTCTTTTTCTACTTTTCCAATATTGACGTTGTCACACATCGATGAATCCCCCCCTTGGGTTGGGACCATCTAGTAATAAAAAAAATATTGACGTTGTCACTGCGAAAAGCTTATAGTACCATATAATGAGATCCAATATATTGGCTTTCAGTATAACTGTAAGCCAAAGCTCACTTTAAAGGCTCAAACACGTCAACTTTGAGAGGTCTGGTCTTCAATTCATAAGAAACAAATAAGTGCATTCAAAGAAGGAGAATGTGACAAATAGGATCTTTCTCTATTTCCCTAAAACATTAGGTAAGAGGGCCCAGTTAGCCCTTTCAATGATTTGACGCATATATGTGTCCAAAAAATGGGGGTAATGTAAATTTAAAAACTCATATATGCGTCCAAAAACTGAGGGGTATGTAGATATAAAAACGCATATATGAGTTCAAATATATAAAGATTTATATAGATTTATTTTAAAATTTTTTGATTAATCATGTTATTACTAGGACCAAAATGAGCTTAAAAAGAGTGAACATTGGCTAAGAAATTTGTGCCAAATTAAGGCCAAAAAAACGGATGATTTTTTTAAAAATCAGTGAAAGGGTTAAGGGCCCATAAGCAGTAGAGTGCAAAGGTGTCAAACCCTTATCTGTTGGCTTATATAATGTTTTTTGATATATCCTTGGAAGATGTTAAGGTTGATGCAGATGCTTAATAGGATTGTCTGTCTGCAGGATAGGTCATTTAGAGAAGTGATTGCCTTTTTATAGTCTGAGGAGTAGTCCATAATCCATTCCAAATCCAGAGTTACATAAAAATCTCAACAAGTAAATTTTAAGATTTTAAAATTTAATTCTGATTTTCAAGGTTTTTATTATATATACTAGAGAGTTAGCCATATTAAGCACCTTTGTCAGTTTGCTTTATACTATGAAATGGTGGTAACTAAAGAACTTGTTCCTGTGGAGTCTGCGGATGGCAGGCTATCTTCAGGCTTTCCTTGAGTATCTCAGCCTCCAATATTCTCATCTGGGCCCACTATAGATCATCCGCGGAGCATCTCATACTTTACAGAAACTTTTCTGCATTTATTTTTATGCAACAATATTAATTAAAAGCTTACCATTTTTTTAAATTACTTATTGCGAACTTTTTATATTGTTAAACTATCTTAGTTGGTTTCTAAACGTTAAGCTTCAATTTTTATCTACTCTTAATATCCTTCTTTAAGCATAAATTTAATTAGTAGCTCCTATTTTCTGAGCTATAATTTGCCATGGCTCTTTAAATTCTCCCGTTGCATGGAACCTGGGTTGTCAGACACTGATTTGCTGTGCTAACATTTTATCATGGCAGTTGACATTCTCACGCTAAGAAAAAATTGAGTTGGCGTCCTTTAATTGTCCCAATGTCAATTATGCAACCTTGCCTCCTCTTCTCTTAATTTTATTTAGCATGTCAGCATCTGTCATCAGAATGACATACAAGGGTTGTTGCCCTTATAATATATATTTTATCATAATTATTATTATTCTTGAACTCCTCTATAGGGAAAATCAGGGCTATATGGTGGTCAGGCAGAGCTTAGAATGTCACATCACCCCCCATAGGAGAGTCTCCTGCGCCCCCAGTATTCCTCACCCTTTTAGAGGCATTTATTACATAGCGGTTGTTTTCCAGGAGAATTCCTCTATTTGGTAGCTGACCTATTTTCATCTGGTACCTTTGCTTTCTGAAGAAAATCTTGGTAGCTAGGATCTCCTCCACCTCATACTCCTCCTATCCTAGGGTGCCTTATTAAACCAACTCTGGCTTCACTGGTATGAGGCTTTGAATTTTCTATGCTGAGATACATGAGAACTTGATGTGTGAATCTTATGAGGATTCTAGTTCATACACCGCCTCATTCACCTGGCGGATGACCTTATATATAGCCCTATATTTATGGGTCCAAACTTCTGTTAATGCCCAGGGAATGAGTAGTGTTTGGCATTGATCATCATGTGATCCTTATCTTTGAGGGGCGGAGCCGCAGAGAACTGCACGTTTTCCTTCCTCTTCTGGGCCTCCATATCCTTCTTTAAGGTTGGACTTCAGCATTTTCAGATTTTCCTTCATCTTGATCACTAAAAAATCTGCTGAGGAGTTTATTCCCCCAGAATGGCCTTCATCATCTTTGGGTGGCATCCTTGTTTGTATAGAAAGATGACATTCCTTTTGACAAGTTCATTAAGCTGCTGTACTAAAACTGTGAAATTAATAAACAGTAAATACATCTTTCTTTTCATGTGGTGAAGTAGCATCATAGGTACTTTTCAAGGGTTTGATTGACTCTCTCCTTCTGGACATCAGATTGTGGATGATAGTGTAGGAGTGGCATGGATTGATCTTAAGATTTTCTAAGAGGTGGTCCTAGAACCTAAAGAAGATTTTGGACCCCAGTCCATGATAATATCATCTGAGAGTCCATGTCAGGCAAAGTCCTATTTTTTACAAATATTCCCACCATTTCCTTCAACGAACTTGTAGGTGCATGGGAAAGAACTCTGCGTACTTTAGTCAGTCTACTACCAACATGACTGCATCATAACCCCGCTGTTTTTGAAAGCTCATTAATAAAATCCATACTGAGCAAGGTCCACAGCATTTGTATAATCTCCAGGTTAAACTTCCCCTCAGGTTTTCTTTAAGATGGTTCCAATTAGACCAGGTAAGGCAGCATGCGTCTTATCCTCTTATGATCTCCAATAGACCTAGGCAGTAGTAGTTCTAGCAAATCAGTTAAATTTGTTCCAATAACATGGTGTCACACCCAGAGATTGGTTGTGGTAAAACCCCATGACCTTGGTTTAGAGCTTGAGTGTCAGGACCCTTATGCGATCTTTTTAAGGATGAGGCATCCCTCCTTCCTGTAGTTCTTGTGGCCGTCATTGGAACCCCTTCCTTGATTTCACCTCTAACCTTGTCCACAAATATGTTATTAGGTTATATAAATCCTTCCCGTTAAGTCAGAATATTCTTTCTGGATTTCCATAAACTCCTGAGGAGAAGAAATGGTAGACATGGTGAACGCTTCCAGCTCTTCATTCAAATAGATCTTTTTTTCTTGACTAAGTAGGTCTAGCAGTAAGTTGCTCTATATAGTCTTATATTATATCTAAAATAGTACTGAGACAGCTCTAAGTGCCAGTGGGATTGTCTCTGTTTCACTTTTTGGGGGCTCTTGTGGAACTCTTGAGCCCTGTGGTCAGTCCTGATTGTAAAATGGTGACGCGCACACAACAGGTGATACTGCCACTCATATGGAGCTGCAACAAATTTCAAGTGTTCTTTGTTGTAGATATGGTAAAATATATTTTTGCATAAAGCATTTTTCTGCTGAAGTAGCATACTGGGTGCTCCAAGCCATCCTCAGCAGTATTAAGAGGACCACACTGATGGCGAAATTGGAGGCGTCCATACTAATGATGAATGGCGATAATTGGAAGGTTGTTCTAGAACTATAGCTGGTAGAAGGGCGTTCTTGATGTCCTGAAATGCCGTCTATTCCTCCTCTCCATATCAAAAGTAACTTGACCAGCTAGCTGGATAGCGGGACAGCAATCTCTGAGAGGTCCTTAATGAATCTTCTCAGGGACATGCCATCCCTAAGAAGCTGTGCACCCCATCTTGTCCGTGAATAAAGACCACCCCTTCACTGCTACCAGCTTGTCTGGGAATATGGCCATTCCCCATTTAAATACCACATCGCTCAGGAAGGATACCAAGCCCTTGTAGAAATCACATTTAGAGGGCTTCAAACAGATGTTTTCCTTATCCAGCACCCCCCAAGAGCCTTCCTAACGTCCTCTGTGTAGTTTCTTAGAACTTGGAGAATATTAATATGTTGTACATGTAATGACACAGAATTGCCCAGAAAAGTCTCTGAGTGCATGGTTGATGGTACGTTGGAAAACTGCTTGAGCATTCTTGAGTCCAAACGACATAACCTTGTACTCATACACACCCAGGTGACACTTAAAAAGCGGAATATTGTTGATGTTCAGATACAACTGGTACTTGGTTTAAGGCGTCTACCAGATCCAACTTTGAGAACACTTAGTTTCCTGTGATCATCTGAAAGATTCTAGCCATAAACGGGATGGGGTATGGGTCTGATTTGGTGTAAAAATTTACTTGAGTTGTTATTTGCAAGCAACCTTAGTAACCTTTTTACTGCACAGATTCTTCTCTAGTGCACTTCATCACATTATATAGTATAATGAATTATTAATTGATAATAGTATGGAGACTATTATCCATAGTTGAGTATTAATTTCATTATATTTTGGCCCAACGCTCGTCCAGTATTCCCAATTAAATACTCATGATGTCGCACTTGTAGAGATTTGTTCCCTTTCTCTGTCTGACCCAATCTTCGCTGAGATACCCGGTGACAGTCTCTTTGGTCCAACACACAGTTGGTAGCTATCCCTGATTGTGACTCCTTCTTCTCTAGATCCCCAATAGGATATTTACTCTTTTCTCTAAGAGTCTTCCAATTATTGCACACAGTAATAATATCCTTGAAACAGAATAGCACAATGGAAGCTGATGATAGTTTACTCTTTAAACTATATCATGAACAAACAACTTAGAAGTATGTATCTAATTATCTGTTGTATTTGCTGTGGTATTATCTGTTTTTTATTATAGTGAACCCTAGGTAATATATAGTGGGGAATTTGGATGTCTAACCCTCAGTTGACACCTCTTCGATGAAACAGCAGCTGTTGCAATTGAATCACCCATCCTCATCTTGGCAGCGATGGTCTTCCCCATCATGGCTAGGATTACATTATTGGAAATCCTTGAGACCTAAAATGGAAGAGTTGGAAAACATGTCCCTAACGTTTTCCTCTCGATCCAAGCAAACCAACCATATTTGGCTAGCAACCTATTTAGGTAATGGGACTTATTACCCATTAAGACAGGTCGTGCACCAATCAATCGATTCACTAGTCGCAAAAGGCATCAATCGCCCCACAACTTGCTATTATTACTAATCATTCAGTGATGAAACCTGACCAATCCCAATTGGTATACCTGATAGTCAATCACTATCAAATGTACCTATTTCATTGGCAATTCCACCCAATGAGATCTTAAGTATTTGTCCAGATCAATCTCTGATGGATATGACCAGGTGGATATCTCAAAATCCCCCAAACATAGTTAGTCTAAAACTTGGGCCAACCAATTTCCAATTCACTTCACCTAAGGGAATTTTCCATTAGCAATTCCAGGTAATCTAGCAGGCTGGGAATATGGCCAAAAATCCCAACACATCCCCCCTCTTGCCTAGATTTCCAGCAAGAAAAGGACTGGGGCATGAGAACACAGCTTCAGACACTTGGTCAAATACTTCATTGGTTCAAGCAGAGTACACTTGTCAATACTCAACGCTGCTCAGGATGACCTTCAGCATATAGCGTTCTTCCTCTTCCTCCTCGCTACCACCTTCTCAGAGCACGGTCCCCACGATCTTAAGTCATTCCAGTATGATTGGTCTACTTGTGACAATATTAGTCCCAGGATCCAGTTTTCCCCCCATCAGGGTACATGACCCGCTGTCATATTCAGGATCCTTGGTCTAGTGTCCTTGATTTCCTGATTTTCTCCTCGTCCTAGACAGGAGACTCTTGCCATCAATATTCATTTTGTGGCTCAATTAAGAATATTTATCTTTATTTACCCTTGTTATTTACTCTCATAACAGCTTGGCTTAAAATATTCCTAATTCTTCCCTTGGAGAGCTTATCCCATTAATTTTGAGATTAATTTCTCTGAAATTGGAGCCTAATGGATTGTAGAGTGCATAATGTCAACTTCCATATAAGTCTGACATACCCCCTCTTGTCCAGCTCATATGTCAAATTCTGAGTCACAATACCAGCAGCTTCTGAATAGTTTGTCTGATCAAGACCTCCGTCTCTTCCAGCAGATGAGTCAGTATGCTTGGTGGAACCTCTTCTATGGTCCTTTTAATAATCATACGCC
Organism: Massospora cicadina; assembly: GCA_022478985.1. NCBI lineage: Eukaryota > Fungi > Entomophthoromycota > Entomophthoromycetes > Entomophthorales > Entomophthoraceae > Massospora > Massospora cicadina. Next base: position 76,470 of record JAKSZP010000056.1, on the reverse strand, counting down.
TAGTCTAGCGCCAGTGGCTAGTCCTTCTTTCAAAAAATTAGAAATGGTAACTAATCCCTATGAAACCAGGATGGCTATCATTTCAAACAACTCTTGGCCGATTCTTCCTCTGCCATCAATTCCAGAGTTGGATTTTGAAACTCTACTGGATTCAGCTCCTTTTGCTGATGCTCCAACCATTGTCATAGATTCTCCAGAGATTATGCTGGTTGCTCTTGATCACTTGTTTCTTGCCAGGTCAGACCTGCTTCCTGAGTTCCTCTTCTGACTTAGAAAATATTACAAACCCGCTGTTCTGGCTACCAAGCTCACCATTGGTAAAAGTATTCACTTTGAGCTCCCCTACGCTGAACTCCAGGCCCAAGTAACCAAGGCTTTGGCCCTAGCGCTGAATCCCTCTGATCTTGATAACATCCTGGTTCAGACTACCACCGCTTATGCTCTTCGCTTTGCTGGCCAAGTTCTTTGAATTTAGTCCATGAAGCTTCCGGCCTCACCTGGGTTCCATCATTCATTCAGCTTTAGCTTCCAAGAAGCCCGTAGTTGTTGCTTGCAGGATGCAATCCGCTCCCTACACAATTTTTTCTTCACCAGCGCTTCCCATCGGTATCTTCCACTGATGGCGTTGATAGGGGCATGATTCAGCAACCCCTGTCAAGCATTCCTTCTTTGTTGCCAGCCCACATGTCCAGTGTTCTTGATGAAGCCCGTCATCAGGCGCTCAAGGCTAATCTTCTAACTCTAAGACTGCCTTGGGATTACATAGGGTTATTTACCAATTGCCTCTTCTTATACTGTTGCTTTCCTCCCTGCTCTGGGGTTTCGTGATTGGCTTCATTGAAATCTCAATTTCTCTTCCCCTAGTCACTTTCTTACAGGGTTCTGCATGCGCTAAAGAATTGGTTTCATGTAGGTCTAGCCCTCGCTAGTATCTGATCTCACATTTATTTTGATGGGCTGTTCATTCATACCGCAATCCATACTCCCTCCCCCAAGAGATGACATAGGCAGAATCATCCTGGTACTGAGGACAATTAATGAAAAATAAAAATAATAAAATTTATATATCGGTTTTTTCTCTATGTTATTTATAATCTTTTTTAATATCTTTTATCAATTTTTTATTTTTATTCTTCTTTTTTTCATGTGACTTGACCTTGTTTCGGTTCAGTGGTCCATCTTTTTATTTTTTCCCAAACTAAATCCTGGGTACTTAAGCCTGCCAGTTTTTTTATGGTTCAGAGGACCTTTTTTCGGACTTAACCATCTAGATTGGTTCAGAGGTCCTTTTTTTGGACTTGACCTAATCATTAGGACATGACCAACTTATTGGTTCATAAGTTTTTGGGAACTCTTTTATTTTTTTCATCAATCCATCACTTCAGATACTTAACGTGGACTTGATTCATAACTCTTAATCCAAGAGATTCTTGATGGAGTAGGCATCAGTCGCCATCTTGGTGATCACTTTGAATGGGCCCAATAACAACGCATTTAGGTTGTTTCTTCTTCCTAAACCATGCATATCACAATAGGCAACTCTTTCCCCTATCTGATATTCATCTAAGGCTGTCCAGTTCTTATCATACATCAATTTTGCTAATATCCTTTTCTTTAAAGTTGTATCAAATGCTTGCAATTGCATATTGATCAGGATATTCATCAGTAAGTTCAAATATTTCTTGGTACTCATCCCTGATGTATGTTCCACCACCAAATATAAAATTGGTGACAACGCGGCCTTTCTTCCATATAACAATTTAAACGGCATCTTTCCATTTGCCATATGATAACTAAAATTGTAGGCGAACATCACCATACTCAGGTATGTTCCCCACGCGGAAGTTCTTCCTGCGACCAGCTTCCTCAGCTTCACAGCCAGCGTTCCATTCATCTTTCTACCAGTCCATTCGTCTCCAGATGGTAAGGTACTGACACAACTCCTCTGATCCCCATTATCTCATAAGTCTTGGGATCACATGAGATGTGAAGTTGGTCCCATTGTCGCTAAGCAGGACCTGTGGACATCCATGCCAGTTACTGATTAATCCAGGATGAACCTCACAGTACTGGTAGCATCTACTTTCATTAGGGCCTTCATCTCAACCCATCTTGTCAGATGGTCGATAGAAACTATAATGTACTTGACTCCCCCTGTGCTCATCATCAGAGGTCCCATCACATTGATGGACACCGTGTGCCAGGCAAATCCAGGGCAAACCAGTCATTATCCAGTTGTATTCTTATGTGTTTTGTGCAGCTGGCAATCCACGCAACAAGCTAGATAATCTGTGACATTGTAGTTGATTAATTCCCAGAAATAGTACTGGCAAATATGATCAGTTGTTTTCCTCAGGCCTCCATGCCCAACAACTTTGTGAGCTGCTTGCACTATAGCTGCTCTTTATGACAACTTCAGGAATAATAACCGCTTCCCGTTGATCATCTTGAATACTTATCCATTCATGGTATTGGTGTTTTCCATCACTTTCTGAAGTGCACTTTGGATTTCTCAGGGCTCATCCCCAAAATTTCCATCAACCATTCTCTGAAATATCTCGTCCACCTGCGGGTATACCATCTGGACCATTGGTAACCACAATAAGCCATCCACGTTCTAGTGAGAAGCCCCCGCTTAAAGGACAATCTCATAATCATAAGCCTGGAGCTTAAGTGCCCATTGGGCCAGTCATCCTTCTGGTTCAGCAAATTGTGGAGCCAATACAGTGAAGAGTGGTCCGTTACCACCTTAAAGTGCGTCCCATGAATGTACACCCAAAACTGCCTGCATGCATAAATGACTGCAAGGTATTCCCGCTCAGTCACGGTGTAGTTCCTCTTAGTGGCTGAGAGTGTCCAGCTCACATACGCCACCAGATGTTTGTCCCCAAGTTCATCTACTTGGCTTAGTATGGCGCCAATTGCTGTCAACAAAGCATCAGTTTTAATAAACTCCTGATCAAAATTCAGATATTTCAGAATTGGTGAATCTATTAAATACTGGAGTAACTCATCGAAGGAGTCCAGGGCCTCTTCATTCCATAAGAATCCTTTTTTGGATCCTTCAATAAATGGAATAATGGCTCAGCTATTCAGGCGAAGTCCCAAATAAAGCTTCTGTAGTATCTGACCATACCAAGGTATATTTGGATGTCTTGGACACTCTTCGGTACAGCCATACGCTCTATAGCTGCTATCTTCTGGTTTTGTGGCTGCAATCCACTTGAGTTGATTATGAATCCCAGATAGTCCCCTCTTTCTTAAAGAAGTGGCACTTCCTTGGCTTGATCTTCAGGTTAGCTGCGGACAGTCACTTGAATACTTCTTCCAAGTGGTGTAGGTGATCAGTAAACGTCCTAATGAACACGTTTATATCATCCAGATGTACCAGGACACACAAAAACTTCTTTTGCTTAATATCGCATCCATGGCCCTCTGAAACGTTGCAGGCGCATTACATAAACCCTGGGGCATCCTCATCGGTTGGTATAGCCCCTGTGTGGTGATAATCACGCATTTTTCCTGGTCTTCCTTTGGCAAGTTGATCTGCCAATATCCCAAGATCATATCCATCGTGGAGATTTATTTCGCTTCTCCTAAATGATCTTGTGCATTGTCAATCCTCAGTAGGGGATATGAATCCTTCTTCATAGTTTTATTCAGCCTTTGGTAGTCAATCACCACCCGGTTGGATCCATCCTTTTTCTTCACAATCAGAATTGGACTCGCCCAGGGACTTGACAACAGAACTAGAAGCCCATGCTTCACTAGTTTGCTGATTTCATCCTCCACTACCGCTTTGGCGGCTTTCAATTGTCAGATTGGTCTCATCCTTATTGGAAAATTTTCCCTGGTGTCAACCTTGTGGATCACATCCCATGCGCATCCCAAATTGTAGCCCTTAGTGAACACTTCCCAATACTTTACAAATAGCTTGAGCACCTCATCTTGCTGACCTTCTGACCTATCAGCAAGCTGCTCTTAATCAACTAATAGTTTGATGCTTTCAGTTACCTGGCCAGTGATCCCATCTCGTCAAGGGTCCCAAAATTGTGGAATTTCCTCAATTCAGCCATTGGGATTAGGTGAACAAATGTGACGATCTGATTCTTTCTGATCTTCATCAGTTTTTACTTAAATTTACCAGGAGAACTCGAATTTCTTTATGGCCCAGCATTATTATCCAAGGAGCCACCCATGGCTCCACTCTGGACTTCTTTCAGGGGCTTCTGAATTCCCCATACAACATCTCAGGAATCTCTAATGTCAACTCCATGTCGACTATCATCTGAAATCCTGGCAGTATGGTCCTCTCATTCTTGATCCTCAGTGGAATTCCCCGGTTCTCTAGGATTTCCACTGGCATTTTGCGTCACTTTCTACCAACTAATTGGTACTGAATCAGGATAATGCCGTCATTGTATATTAAATTGATGAAGTTGTTTCTCCAATTTAGTGGAGCTTCACCATCCTTCTGATATACCAATGATAACGTCTGACCCAGTATGGACAACATATTATCCTCAAGGTTACATTTAACTCTGTATTTTTGTAGAAACTCTATTATGACCAGAATGTCATAGATTTGGTTCACCAAAACTATTGCTGGCGCAGATACCACTAATGACCCAAATTGTAGTGGCAACGCACTATATGCTCCACAGGAGATGGTGGTGTTCAGCCCAGCTGTCCCATATTCCTTTTTAAGTTTTAAATCCGGTGAGATCTTCATCCTCTTTACCAGCTTAGTCAAGACAATATTGATGGGCGCTCCTCTGTTGATAATCGCCATCACCCACACCCAATCCACTTGTATGTATATATATATACACTCAGAGTATTGCAATATAGTGTTTGCTGAGTGAATAGCGGCGTTATCAGCTAAATCTAGGGTGTGAATAATTTGTGCCAATAAATCAGGAAACAATTTCTTTATTGCACTGAGGGGGATAGACAAATTGGCCTCATCTAATTGGACTTCAGATAGTTCTTCAGGAATAAGGTGTTCAAATTTTTTCCGCCAGTTGTTGGGCGTATGACCAGGCAACTTCCTTATATAAACTTGGGGTCAATTCTCTTCGCCCCAGCTCTGGTCACGGCATTTATATCCAGATTGACCACTTGATACAACTGATCCTGCTTGTCATCTATAAACAGATCGCTGATATCAATTTCTTCATCATAATGTTGGGAGGAACAGGCTTCTCCGCAGCTCTAGACTGTTCCCCATCTAGTCCGTGGGCCCTTTTCCTGATTCCTTAGTGGCTGCTGACTCTTTGGCCTGGACCACGTTAATCTGATCCTTTGGCTTTTTACAGTGCACAGCAAAATGTCCTTTCCCGCCACATTGGTAGCAGACCTTTTCCTTCTTGTTCAACTGTCTGAATTCTTTGGGCTTATTCCCTGGCACAGTTCAATTGATTGTTTCATTAGCTCCCTTGTTTCCCTTCATGGGATTTGGATTGCATATTGGATTGGATTTGAAGCTTCTATTTGGTGCATCAAATGTCACTCCTAAAATCTTCAAATTATATACCATTTTTGAGGTAGTTATTTTTGTCACAAACATGGAAGACATCATGCAATGCATATTGTGATAGGGCCAAAAGGCTTCTTGCAAAGCGATTCTAGCATCAAAGTCATCCAATAATTTCACTCTGACCAGGATCTGCGACTCCTGGTAAAGCCAATCTACAAAGCTAGCTAGAGACTCATCTTTATGGAACTGGATTCCCATAAATTCCTGCTTGCATTTTGACATGCATGTCGGACTCTTGAACTTTTTCATGATGACCGCCTTTGCCTCAGCATACGACCAGCTGTCCCCCTCCAGGTGATGTAACATTAAGTTTTGAAAGTCGGTGTCTAGGGAATTCATGACCATCAACGCCTTTTGACAATACCCTTAGACATTCATGGTCATGTCAAAAAATCAGAAAAACGCTGGGGCATTATCCCAATGGAACGTTGGCAATTTTGGCGTTGCCTTAAATTCCTCCAAGTTATTTCTGGCCAATTCTCTCAATTCAGCTACTCGGCTAACTTGAGGAGTGACTTCAGGCGGCATCTCCAAATGGCAGCAAAAGTGGGTGGTATGTTCCTTGGGTATTAGACTTCCCAAGTATTGTGTGAGGATTTCTATCTTTTTAATTGCTTGCCATATCAGGCTCATAAGCACATTTGTGAACTTTAAGTTCCTCCAAATATTTGGTTAATCTCTCTATATCCACACTGAAATTTCTTAAACAAACGTGATCCACTTCTCACTCTATTTTCAGGTATAAGTCCTCTCAAACGAGGTCCCCTTCTTTCTTCTTCAACAAGTTTACTTTACCAAGTAACTCATTCCCAAAGCTTGCTACATTCTCTATTCCTTCTTCCACCTTGGCGACTTGTTCTTTCAAGGCTGCAAACTCCCAATAGTCTGCTGAGTTTAGAGCATTCTGGTTTACAGTGGCTAACGCAGTCCACAGTCACATAGCTCATCTTTGTATGGCATTCTTATAGATTCTGCAACTCAACTGCCCCTGTAGTGAGCACCAACTTGTAAAATTTTACTTAAATTGTTTTGTCAAGCAACCTAGTAACCTTTTTATTGCACAGATCTGATTTCCTTATGCACTTCATTAGGTTGTATAGTAAAATGAATTATTAATTGATAATAGTATGGAGACTAATATCCATAGTTGAGTATGAATTATTATATTTTGGCCCAACGCTCGGCCAGTATTCCCAATTAAGTACTTGTGATGTCGCACTTGTAGGGATTTGTTCCCTTGCTCTGTCTGACCCAATCTTCGCTGAGATACCCTGGTGACATTCTCTTTGGTCCAACACACAGTTGACAGCTATCCTCAATTGTGACTCCTTCTTCTCTAGATCACCGCTAAGATCTTTACTCAAATTCTCTAAGAGTCTTCCAATTATTGCACACAGCAATAATATCCTTGAGACAGAATAGCACAATGGAAGCTGATGATAAGTTTACTCTTTAAACTATATCCCAAACAAACAACTTAGAACTATGTATCGAATTATCTGTTATATTATCTGTGGTATTATCTGTGGTTTTATTTGTTTTTATTATAGTAAAACCTAGGGAATATATAGTGGGAAATTTAGCTGTCTAACCCTCTGTTGACACCTCTTAGATGAACCGGCAGTTATTGTTGTTGAATCACCCATTCTCGTCTTGGCAGCAATGGTCTTCCCCATCCTGGCTAGGATTCTGTCATTGGAGATCCTCAAGACCTAAAACAGAAAGAGTCAGAAAACGTGTCCCTAACGTTTTCCTCTTGATCCAAGTGAATCAACCATGTTTGGCTAGCGACATGCTTAGGTAATGGGACTTATTATTCATTAAGGCAGGTCACACTTCAACCAATTCATTCACTAGTTGTAAGAGGAATCACTCGCCTCGCAACTTGCTATTCATTCCCAATTAGTTAATTATGGAACCCAACTGATCCCAATCGGTAAATCTGATAGTTAATCACTATCAGATGCCCCTATTTTGTCAGCAACTCCAACTGATGAGATCTTAAGTATTCATCCGGATTGATCCTCAATGGATACAACCAGGCGAAAATCCCAAAAGCCCTCAAATGTAGTTGTTTGGAACTTGGGCCAACCAATTTCCAATTCACTTCGCCCTAGGGAATTTTCCCCTAGAGATTCCAGGTAATCTAGCAGGCTAGGAATATGGGAAAAAATCCCAACAATTGGTTATGGTGTCCATTCAACAGTAGTCTATATATGGGCGGAGCTTGCCATTAGCCTTGGGAACCAGGGGTATATGAGACACTACTAGAATTCCAAAAGCACACATTCATCACTCACTCCAACATGTCTTTCACGTACTTGTCCAGAGCTTCCTTCGCCCTGGGTTTCCTAGAACACTGGGCTTCCTTTAGGAAGATCAGCGCCCCCTTTGAACTTGGACACGAACACAAAGGGGCCATGTGGAGCACAGGTGGCGGTGATGTTCCTCTAGAATAGGTGTTTTCAGTCTCTTGACTCCTCTGGTACCTCTTCTGTCTTCATTTATGGATGCACAGAGCTCACTCCAGGCTTGCATCTGCCTGAGGTATAGAATTATAATGCTATTAACTACAGGTCCTTTGGTGGAGTGTCACCTGCCCTCATCCAAGTTAAAGTGCGGGGATCACTTGTGTGACCACCTCATATTCAAAATAGATGGGGTTGGCCAGGTTCTGGATGGCGCTGAAAGTTACCAAAAATTTTGGGGTCCCTGATGTAGCTTTATTGTCAGCTTGTACTTCCTGCATTCTGATGACTTGGTGGTGTCTGTAAGAGTTATGGTACCCTTTTCCCACATTGTTACTTTCAGTTTTATAGATAACTCTTAGTCCAAGTATTTTCTTCAGCACCTGTGTATACTAGCGCCCACAGCTTCTTGATTAGAGCTCTTTTTCCTTTCCTCTTTCGCTTTAGAGAATGGCACAAACAGATAAGAAGAACCGTTCCTTAATTGGAGAAGAGATGTGAGTAGGGGTCTGGCGGAGATTGTATGCAGGGGCATCTGAGCCGCTGTAGGTTGCTTGTATTGGGGCCATGGGGCATTAAATGGGCTTTCTGGTGGCTACCTGCTCCTGTTGCTCCGCATGGTTGGAGACAGGCTCTGACTCCACACACCATCTGTGGGATCTTCCGTGGTTCCCAGGAACATGGGTCCTGGCTTGGGCTAGGTCTAACTGGCTCTCCACCTGGGAGGCAACTGTGACTTCCTCCTCCAAGGACACCCCCAGATGGGTGGCAGCCATTGCAGTGAGAATTTCTGGTTTTAGGTTCTGTTGGAACATTCATGTGAGCTGGGAGGTGGTTATTTTCATGGCTTTGTCTAGAGGCTGGAACAGCCAAGCTTATTCCATGAGGCCATTTTTCCTTGGCTAAGGGTCAATAGCACTGACCAGGCAGCATCCTGAGAGTCATTCAGGGTGGTGGCTCTTTTGCCCAGTTAGAGGCTTCCTCCAGAGAGGTTGGAAGATTCAGCTGAGTTTCAAAGAGGTTAGTGAGTCAGACTGACAGGCTCTTCAGAAGGTTGGCTATCACCTGGGTGATCTGGAGGGACGCCGCCATAGTCCTCCTGGAGGCCATGGTGAGACAGGATTGCTTCTTGACACAGGAGAATGTTTTATGCATCACACTCAACTCTTCCAGGGTCAATGCTTGCCTAAACTTAGACATAGTGTTTATGCGTTGGATGTGAGCAGCGGGGTTCCCTCAGGATGGGAAGAGGTAAGAGGCTTTCATCAACAAGAACAGGATGGAAAAATGACCATCAGGAGAGTGGTAAGGTTCTTGTCGTTTGGGTAGGGCTTTCTTGTAGGGCTTTTCCATCACATCCCAGAAAAGAAAGATGATGTTAAATGATTTTATCTAATTTGATGAATAGGATCAATCCACATTGCTCTGATATAGTTAGGCAGGAGGGGCCAGGTAAGGGCCCACAAGCAGGAGAGTGCAACGGTGGTTAAATTATTAGCCTGTTGATTTATAATAAGATGTTGATTCCTTGGAAGATGGTAAGGACATTTCTGACGTTTAGGATTGTCTGTCCTCCAGAGTTGGCGTACATAGAGGTACAGCCTTGATGAAGTCTGAGGATTAGCCATTTTCCATTCCAAATCCATAGTACCTTCCAATATCTCAAATAAAACAATTAAAAATTTTAAAATATATTTCTGATTTTTGAGGATTTTATATATCTTAGAAGATGAAGTTGCTTTAAGCACTTTTCCAGTTTGCATTATACTATGAAACAGGGAAAATGATGAAACTTATTCCCACAGAATCCACAGGTGGCAGTCTATTCATGAGCTTTCCATGAGAATTTTAGCCTCAATACTTTTGTCTGTGCCTGTCTTAAATTATCTGTTGAGTACCTCATATGTTACAGCTCTTTCCCACATTTATTTTTATGCTCCAAGAATGAATCAAAGCTTAGTTTTTTAATTTGTCCTTAGTGCAAACTTTTATACTAATTAATTCTTATTTGGCAGATTTTAATTTTCTGGTCTGCATTTTTTCTCTACTCTTAATATTTTTCTTTTTGGCATAATCTGGGTTGGCAACTCCTGAATTTTTGAGCTACAATTTTTCATGGTTCTTGATAATCTTCTATTGCATGGAACTCAGGTTGGCGGCCTCTGATTCGCTGTGCCACCATTTGTCTTGGCCATTGTCATTCTCACGCACAATGGAATTTAAACTTGGTATCCTTTGATTGACCCAATCACCTTATGCCAGGCCTTGCCTCCTTTGCTCTTTAGTTTATTTAATATGTTGGCATCTTATTCATCTAGAGGCCATTTTCAAAGGTTGTTGCCCTTGTCTCCTACATATTATTATTATTAGTATTAACCTAATCTCAACCATAGTGAAGATTAAGGCTATGTGGCAATCAGGAAGAGCCTTGACTGACAAAGAGTGTATGTGTCTGCATCCTTTAATAAAATTAGTATGATTTAATACCTATTGGGTGAGTTGGGACACTGTGCCAGTGAGATCATCCAGGATCCTTACAATCATATCAATCTGGTCATTCCAGATTAATGGCCTAACTTTGGTTTTAATCACTTTCCTGTGACTATGGACTCAATAGATCATTGTTCTAAAGCACCCAGCTTTAATAATTGAGAATTGGAAATCCATCTCGAGAGGTAGCTTTGTATGATCATCTTCTGGTGAGGCTTCATATAAAATTTCCTATTTTTCCCACATAAAATTGCTTTTAAAAACAATGGCAAAGTTCAATAGTAATTTTATTCTTATTTTATTTCTGAGTGTTTAGCACAACTTGTTTACAATCCCAAAATCTAACAACTGGGCCATTGGCCTTAATGTTTATTGGTTCATGTTTCTTATATGTATCTTTGATAAGCTGTTTACATCCTTTAAAGATGTTATGAATCAATTAGGTAACTAGCTTACTCCAGCTTCTTCAACCAAATTTATTTTGCAGGTCCATGTATCTGTAGATATTTTTACATGCGCAGGCACCTTACCAGGAACCCTGACGCATAATCTACTTTGCTGTTAAGCCCTTATCCTCATTTATATCATTGCCTTCAAAGTTCAAGTTCACCAATCTACAATACCATTTTTTATCCTTAGATGTAGAGGGCTTAACTTCAAAGGTATTAAGTAGACAGGGATGCTAAAAATGTTTTAGATTATGACCATGTTGCATCAAAGTTACTGCATTAATTCTGTATATTCAGCTTCCAAGGTTTATCACTTAGATTTACACTTAACCTTAATGAGGTCTTCAACTTTATTGAGCTTCAAGGAGATTTTTGACAGCTTTAAATTCATCCTTGTTTATTTTTTTAAATAGTCAAAACTAATTTAGTTTACAGGGCTAAAGTCTATAGCGCAAGAGATATACCCATCATAAAAAAATTTAGTGCATCTCCAAAAAGGTGAGAAATACCATTTTTGTGGTAATTAATTACATATTTGACAGAATTTTAACCAGATGTAATCCTCCAATGATTATTCTTTATTTGAGATGAAATGGCCAATCCTGGTGGTAGGCTCAATAACTGAATTTCAAGGTATTTTCTATAATTGCTGGTTAGTTGCTCCTTAATTTGGGTTAAGCTGAAATTAGTATTCCACTGAGTTTAGAAGTAGGTTTGAGTGGGGCCAAGCGGTGGCCCCAAATTAGTATAAGGATCATTGCTGACTAATAGCCAAGGATGATCCAATTAGTATCAGTCAGCGGAATCAGTGTTTAACGCCAACTGTCATTAATGGACATTTGTAGGAATTTCTAGCAGAAAGCTGATAGATTTGCTATTAATCTTCCATCTATGATTTCACTGCCTGTACTAATAATTTGATGTCAGCAGAGCTGACAATTATAAGTTTAAGGTGGCCGAGGTTGTTTCTAAACCTCATTTGTTATAATCAGCTATTGCCTGAATAGGCGATTCCTAATTAATTGGCTGAGATGAGTCTAAAATGAGATGTTGGTGAGATGCTGAAATTCCGAGTCAACCCAAGTGAACAAAGCTGTTTCTGGTGCATAATAAACTTGAAGGTTAAAACTGAATTGACATTTACTCATATTAATCATTTATATGGATCACTGGTGGCTTAAGGCTAAGGATGAGTTAAAACTAATGATTGGTCATTAGGAAGAATAGGGCGAGAGGGTCAATGACAGGTAAGTGGATAAGCGCAGTGGAAAACTGAGATGAGTGGTTGGTTGGAAGAACCAGCAGAAGAGCTGATAGGTTGGTGGTGGACACAGTAGCCCTTTTGTAAATAGTCTAAATACTTGGCGCTTCCCTTTCAATAATTATCTCCCTTTGCTCAATGTACCTTTTGATTTAAGTTTATATTTATTTTGTTGGTTGGGGGTTGGGCTAGGGGATCCTCAAATGGTGCGGGTGACATGCCAAGGGGTCAGCTGGTGCTGCTGGCCCTGTGCCTAAGGCAAGATGGCAAGGGCTGACCAGACTTCATATTGGTTGGCCTGCCAACTAGCAGAGCCCACTGTCAATTTTTGACAGTGGTGATCACTACAGGGGGCTCTGATGGCTAGTGCCAAAGTAGCTGATGGGTTGGTGAGGAGGTGGCGGAGATGTGCCGCTGTGGTAAGGATTTTGGTAGTTGTTGGTGATGGGGAGGGGCAAGCCCTGAGCGCCGATCCACATGCTGATGCAGGATATATGAGGATTACCATATGTTATGTGGGGGAAATGTCAGAATTTTAACCATATGGAATCCTCCATTTATTATTCTTTTTTTGGGATGAAATGGCTAATCCTGGTGGAATGGCTCATTGACTTAATTTTGTGGAATTTACTATGATTGCTGGTTAGTTATCCCCAATTAGGGTTGAGCTGAATTAGTATTTCGCCAAGTTTGGAAGTAGGTTCAAGTGGGGCCAATTGGTGGCCCCAAATTAGTATAAGGATCACTGGTGACTAATAGCCAAGGATGATCCAATTAGTATCAGTCAGCAGAATCAGTGTTTGACAATAACTGCCATTTGTGGACAGTTGTGGGAATTTCTGGCAGAAAGCTGATGTATTTGTTATTTTTCATCTATCTATGCTTTTGCTGCCTGTACTAATAATTCAATGTTGGCAGATCTGACAATTTTAAGTTTAAGGCGGCTAAGATTGTTTCCATTGCCTCACCTATTATAATCAATTATTGCCTAGATAAGGAGATTTTCAATCAATTGACTGAGATGAGTTGAGACAAGATGTTGGCGAGATGCTGAGATATTCTGAGATATTCTGAGTCAACCCAAGTGACCAAAGCTGTTTCCAGTATATAATAATCAACTCGAAGGTTGAATCTGAATTTGAAATTTATTTATATTAATCATTTATATGGCTCACTGGTGACTTAAGGCTGAGGATGAGTCAAAACTAATAATTTGTCATTGATAGGGATGGGGTGAGAGGATTGACTCCAAGAAGTGAGTAAGTGCAGTGGAAGGATGAGATGTGCGGTTGGCTGGAAGAACCAGCTGAAGAGTTGATATGTCAGCGGTGGGCACAGTATCCCTTTTGTAAATAATATAAACACCTGGCGCTTCCCTTTCAATAAATACATCCCTTTTCTTAATCTACCTTTTGCTTTAAGTTTATATATATTTTGTTGAATGGATGTTGGGCTAGGGGATCCCCAAATGGTGCGGGTGACATGCCAAGGGGTCAGCTGGTGCTGCTGGCCCTGTGCCTAAGGCAAAACAGCAAGGGCTGACCAGACTTCATACTGGTTGGCCTGCCAACTAGCAGAGCCCACCATCAAATTTCTGACAATATTACTAACCAAAATTACCAAGCGACCAAAGATAATTTTGGTGCATACTTACTAAGTTAAATCCAATTCAATATTAAATTATATATAAATAAATATATGGCTCACCAGTGACTGAAGGCTGAGGATGAGCTGAACAAATATTCAGACATTGGGAAGGATGGGGCAACAGGGTCAACACCTGGGAAGAGAGAAGCACAGAAGAATATAGAGAGTGGTTAGCTGGAAGATCCAGCAATGAGATTATAGGTCAGCGATGGGTGCAGTAGCCCTTTTTACATATAAATACTTGGTTTTTCCTTCTCAATAAACATCTCCCTTTGCCTAACCTCCCTTTTATTATAAGTTTATGCTTATTATTGTTAGTTTTGGTTTAGTCTGGGGGATCCCTGGATGACGTGAGTGACATGTCAAGGGGTCATCCAGTGCTGCTGGCACCATATTCTAAGGTAAAACGACAAGGGTCATATAGTCTTCATACTGGTTGGCCTGCCAACCAGCAGAGCCCAATGTCACCAGAAAAGTCAAAATTCTGATATTATGCTCACTACAGGGGAATTCGCTGGTGGGCTGCTTGAGTAGTTAGAGGACAGGTTAGGAGGTGGTTAGAGCAACCAGTTTGGACCTGGCGCCCCTTGGAGGGGGCGCTGGGGTGTTCTTGGCCCACCATTGGGGTGGGTCATGCTTTAGGAATACTATCTAGTTAAGTGGTGGAAAATGTTGGAAAGTTAAACAGTTGAATTCCTTCCAATAATATCAGAATTTAGGTGTGTTAGTTAGTTGGGAATAATTGCTGGCTAATTGCCTAGTTTGATATTATTTTAATGATATATTTGCCAAACAGTGCTCCCCATTTGGATGTATTGAGCCTTTTCAAAGTATCAGCGAAATCCCCAATAGTATTATTATCTAAAGTTTGACACCATTAACTAATTATGAGGTGTCAACCAATTAATTACTAATTGATTGGGTTCAGCAGAATCCTAGTTTGATACCGGCTGCCAATTGTGGGCCATTGTGGGATTTTCTGTTGGAAAGCTGAGGTTTCTGCTATCAAACATCTGATGATTATTTCACTGCCCTGAATCTGAGTACTGTTGATTTATACCAAGAATACTTGATTATATTTTGTTAAAATAAGTTTATATATGACTGGTGAATTGTGCCAAGGATGGGTTAAAATAATATTTGGTGTTTGGGACAAATGGATTGGGAAAGAATTGGTACCATTGATAAATGATGATTTAATGAGGTTCTGGCTTGGATAGCTAATGGGTTTTGAATAGGCACAGTAGCCTAATCATAAATAGTAGTCATACCCTCTTAAATAAAAATCTCTCTTTTGCCCAACTTTTATAAGTTTTTAGTAGTTAGTCTGCTAGATCAAGGAAGATGGGACTGGAGATCCCTGAGGCAGGTGCGGGGTGACGCACCTGGAGTGGCTGATGCTGCTAGCTTCAATACCTCAGCCCTACAAAAAACCCCAATGGGAACCATGACAACCAACCACCAACAACAAGGGTCTGATGGCCATCAACTATGAGGGTGGTGCAGCGTGGGAGTGCTATAGCCATCCAGGATGGGTAATGGACTTACTAGGGCACACCCAAGAGGGGCTGGCAATTGGTCATGAGGGAGAAGGAGCAAGAGGTCAGGCTGCCCAGGAAGGAAGCTGAGGACCACCAGTGCACTTCCAAGAGGGGCCAATGTGCCAAGGTGAAGTTGTTGGTTTGCTGGGTTGGTGGGTTAGATGTGGACTTGTAGGGGGTTGGTACGCCTATGAAGGTAAAGCAGAAAGGGTCAGCCAGTCTCCATACTGGTTGGCCTGGCACACTAGCGGAGCCCACTGTCACCAGAAAAGCGATTTTCTGATACCCATTAAGTGGTTTCACCAAGCACCAGGGTGGCCCATTTGATCTCATTTATAAGTGTCTAAACCAAAAGGGTATAACTGTAGGAGCAATATATTTTATCCAAAATCTTGAGTCTAGACTTAATTAGATATCATAATTTCTCTTGGGCAGCATAGAACTTTCACCAAATCAAACTTCCATAATCTAGTTTAATACGCTTCATTACATATTGCACCCGCCCCACATTATTTCTAATCTTGGAGCTTTATTTAGAAGCATAAGAATTATGCTATGACCTTCTGATTTATTTATAAATTATTTCTGATTTCAACTATAAATGGGGGTTGACAAACTCTAGATTGGGAAGCCATTGGTCCCAGATATCGTTGGATAGTTGTACATAAGCCTTAGTGGAACCCAACTTTACTTTGGAGGTATATTTACTAAGCCTTTCTAAAACCTCAACGTGAGAACCCAGGTACACTTGATTCACATAAGTTCTTTATAAATAGATGGAGGCTAAATTTAGCCTCCTCCTGAAAAGCTCAGTCTTCACGGGGTGTCCTTAGACAAGTGCCTTATTCTTGATAGATCCCAAAGCGGGTTAATAGTATGATTTCCCCTTACTTAAACACCAAAGTGAATCTAAGATCAAAGGCTGAAGTAAAATCTTATGGAATATTTTAAGTTTGTTACTAATTGGAGTAGCTTCATATCTCAATACTAAGAGGATGGCCTATAATTTTTATAGAAAGGTGGAGTTTTTTACTATAGCTCCACCCATAGAATCTGGGTATGTTCTATCTTGAATCCGGCTATGAGGCAACTTTTCTATTGGTTTCTGTATCAGGGATCCACACTCAAAATGGGTTTATCTTGATCAAGTCTACGCAACCCTTATTTAATTTAGTTTTAATAAAAGTCAAATTCTTGGTGCTTTGGTAATATTTTTCTAACTTCAATTATTTTCATCTAGTATGTTTTTATCAATAATATGATGCACCTTTGCTTGATACTTGGTCATTTTTGGACCTACTAGGTAAACCCATCTGTCAGAACCACAGGGGTTTCTATCACGTTTCTCTTGATTTTTGAGGCCAGGGGGCCCAAAGCTCCTGGGTTTTGGATTACACCTTTTGCTTTTCTTTGCTAAAAAGCCTTTACTCTGGATACTATGCCTGGAGTGGTAAATCCTAAATATATGTTCGTCCCCAAGTTAATAGAGGTAGGCAATTTGACTTAAAATGACAAATAAGAGTGTACTCTTTATTTTCTTTAAATCAAAACTATATGGGAATTCAGGGAGGTTTTTTTTAGTAAATCTCCAAGCTTTCCAAGATAAGATCTATATTTTTTACAAATTGAGGATTCTGCAGCAGGATGTTCATCTCAGTTGATAGGATTTGCTCACTGCATGAACTAGGTTTGAACCACAAGATATGGAAACTTCAGGGCAGCAATAGTTGGCCACATAATTTGAGGTATATCCCCAATGTCAGAAGGCTGTATTTTTTGTTGAGGATCATCCCCAATAAATGTTTGGGCTATTTAGTCATATTGGGATTGATCCCTTTTGGATTACACATCCAAATCTCCAATTTGGGTAGTAATCCTGACAACGCCCCCTGGATCTTGGTGAAGGGGGTAAACAGATGGAGAAAGTGACTATGTATGCATTTTACTAAGGTACCCTTTTGACCTCTACAATTGAGTGTTCTTTGCCCCACTTATAAATGACTTTTTAGGGCCCTGATCAGTTTATGCCCAATTTTTTGTCACAACCTCCAGGCTGAAGGTGTTAGAAAAGGACTAGGTTACCCAGTTGGAAGGTGTGCAGATGTTCATGTTTGTCAGTCAATTTATTAGTTTCTCAAATAGTTGTAGCAGATGGGTTCTCAGAAGCCAGGGCCTGAAGTCAGATAAATTTATTAGCAATATTTTGCATAGTGACTTCAGGGGCTTCAGGGAGGCTTAATCAAACATAGCTTGCACTTTAGAAGTTCTGTTGCTGGTCTTCTTTCCAATGGAAGGTATCCCTTTCTTCATTAAATATACTAAAGGCTCGGAGATGCCAGCAAAGTGGGTTTAAACTGGCAATACTATCTCACCATCCCTAAGAAAAATAATATGTCTCATAGGGATTTAGGGGGACATCCTAGAAATGGCCAGGACCTTGTCGTTCATTAGGGAGTTTCTGGCTTTACTTACCTTATAGCTTGATAAAATCTATTTCATTCTGAAAAAAGGGCAATTTAATGGTTTTAGTTTTAACAAAAATTACTTTAATTGCTATAAGTCTTGCCTGAAATAATCTAGGTGCTTGGTAAAGGTTCTCAAAAAATGGTAATATTGTCAAGATAAACTATTACAAAGGAATATTTTAAATCGCCTAAGGTTCCTTCCATATCGCGTTGAAGGGTTGTAGGGGCATTGCATAACCCTGCAGCATTTGAGTAAGCTTGAATAATTTTTCATTTTAGATGAGGGCACATTTCTACAATCATCTGGTGACAAATTGACTTGCCAATACCCACTGGCATGGTCCATAGCTGAGAAATAGTGGGATCCTGACATCAAGCGTAAAAAACAATCTATACATGGCAGAGAATGGCTATCTTTTTGTGTGATAAAATGAGGTGGCAATAATCCATGACAACTGTTGTATTTTTTGGCATGGGAGATGCTCGCTGGTGTTTTTTTACAAAAAAACAACAAATAGGGGATTGAAATAACACTTATAATAATAAAAATAAATAAACAATAAAAACAAGAAAGTGTATTTTTATAGGTTTATTAGGTGCAGCATAAGGTAAGAAATGAACCCCTTAAGTTGATACTTAGTATATAAAGCGGTGAGGCTCGAAGTTTGGATTGCTTAGTTAATTCTGAATTAGGAAATATGTGCAGTAGAACTATCAGATCGTTCAAAACTTGCCTTACTTCATAAATCAGCTGATGGAGGACGATGACAGGTAGTTTAGATCTTTGAGGTAGGTTTTTGATATATTTTACCCAATCATATGATGGGGAAAATATTTGCACATTGTGAGGATCCCTTCAACTCTATAAAAGGGGCAGGTCTCCATGGTGTGAGTTGACCTAGATTTGTTGTAAAGCGGGGAAGGGCCTCTGAATGTCTCCCTTGAATAAGCTGTACGTTTGGAGCAATCTGATGCCTGAACTAGTAATATTGGACTGAGGTTTATTGATAGAAGGATTACCCCAATTTATGGGGTTCCACCAAGAATCAGCCAGGGTCTTTTGGCTGATTTTTTTTTATCATTCACCTCCAAACCACTCTTTTCAATACAATGGACTTGTAATTGTCTGACAACAACATGGTGACCACCATCCTTCTTCCAAATTAATAGGAGTAGGAAGCTCACAGGATTTTAGAAGGCACCTGTAAACTAGCCTCCAACAGTTACTGTAACTCTAAGACCACTTAAGCTTCCGTTACTTTATATTTTGGTATGGCCATTATTTGAATGGAGGGTGAGTCTTGGTCTCAATTTGGTGAATCATCATGGCTATATTATCATGGTCACTTGGTCCTGAGGAAAAATATTGTCATACTCCTCAAGGAGGTCTTTGACGTTTTGGCGTTCGTTAGGGTGAGGTTATCTTAAATTCTGCTTTTGACCAGAGCTATGGTGGGTAGGGGATCAAATACTAAATCTTGTAAAGAGCCAAAGTAATTCACATTAGCAATATTCTTAATGGTAAATAGTTTTATTTAAGCAATAGGGGCATACCAAGGGACTTAAAGGGTTTTGTTTGTTAAGTTTCCTAATAGAATAGAGATATATTTCCCATAGTTAAGATCCAAAATCCCTGGGAAAGTCAATGCTTCTTTGATTGAAGGGTTTGGGTGTCCATTTAGCTCCAAATTTGATTAGGAGGTGTAAGAATCTTGATCCCGTATATACAATAAATTGTGAGCCTAATGGTAATGTGGTAGGCGAGGGGCATACAGAGGGATCCCATCTTTGCATCCACAGCCTCTGGGGTAACTTAAGTTTTCCCCATAAGACTTGATATTCAAATTTTGCAAATGAAGGACATGTATTCTAGGAGACATATCCATTTTTGGGGGATCTTTTACTTTTAACTGGGAGGTCATATAAAAGGGATCCAATACCCTAGTAGGTACAGGTATCTTTCTTTGCTGTTAACAATGCAGTTAAATTCCCGCATCAGTTGTACCCCAATAAGCAACTCATAAGTATTGTTTTAATGCAAGGGCGGGGGCAGTAGTTTAAAGTTTCCCAAATCGGAGGGGCAAGGCAGAATATGCCCCTATCACCTTAGTTGGCTAATTACTAGTCGCCTCATATTCAGCTTTGTGAATCAAGTTCAGAGCCATATTTATCTTCTGGATAAGTTGGGATGAAATAACGTTAACTGGGGAACCGTTGTCAATTATCACCAGTACTTTAACCTTATGTACGACTACCTCTATTTAAACCACTAAAGATCTGAACAGAGAATTAACAGCTAGTAAAATGTCATTAGGAATTTTGTAGCAAAGCAAGCCGAGGATTCTGCCACAGCCAAGCTTGGGGATGTTCTATGCATTTGAAAGTTTTATCTGCCAGTGTTTGGCTTTCCATAGAAGAGCTGCTTGCCAAAATTGTTTGGGTAACTGACCAACATAAAAGTAAGAAATCTGGAGATTTTTATTTTCTTGAATAGAAAGAGGTACGTTAACCTTTGAGGCGCAGCTAACACAATACATCTCAAGGTGCTGGAAATAGAGCTAGATCTAGAACAAGGGTTTTGAGGCACTTGATTGCCATCAGCATAGGGGAGCCTCCTGCCCTATACTGACTGATCTTTTGACAACTTACGTTAAAGGATGTGACAAAAGTCTACAGTGTTGTTGGTTCTCTTGCAATGGGTGCAGTATAATTCAGATGCAGTCAAATTGGAGGTGTAACAGCTAACATTTTGTGTTGGGGCTTATTGTTGTTAGATTGAGGTGGCTAGTGTGTTTATATAGTTTGGCAGGAATTTTCAATTTAGCTTCTTTAATATGGAACAGGGACGTCAAGTTAGCTTTTACCAATTTAGGATAAAGTAAATTATTAGACATATTTTTAAATGCTGAAAATGAGGCAGTGATAGCATCACCTAATGTAAGACAATTCCCTGCATCCAACGTTTGACTTTAAGTAAAAAAAGTAGGCAATCTCATTGATAGTCTCTCCACAATTAAGGCTTATTCCTATGAAGGTCTGTTTTCAGTTGGATAGAGTTAGGTGCTCTTGATATCTGGAGCAAGGCAGTCTTGGCATCAGTCCAAGTACGGCAATGCATTAGATAGGGGATCATAATGTCTTGAGCCATACAACTAAGTTAGTTCAACTGGCGTTTGAGCCATATTGATCTGTCACTTCCTCAATAGAGCTTTTATAGCAATATATGAAAGAGAAGATGCTTCTATTTCTGGGGATGTATTTTTTCAATGAGAGTTTAAACGTACCACTTGGTGGGTTAAAGCCAAACATCATGAACTGAAAATGGAACCACGCTTTCACCTAACAAAGAAGCAGTATCTTGGGAATACTCTTGAAGGTTGTTGGGATTTTTGCCCACATTCCCAGCTGACCAGATTACCATGATTCTCTAGGAGATAATTCCCTATAGCTAAGTAAATTGAATATTGGTTGACCCTTATTTCAGGTTAACAATGTCTGGGGGATTTTTAATTTATTTCCCTGGTTTGGATCCATTGGGGATTGATATTAGTGAATGCTTAAGATTTCGTCAGGCAGAGTTTTGAAGAAATGGAACATCTGATAGTTGATTGATGATTAACTATCAGGTGTACCAATTGGGATTGGTCAGGGTTCATCACCAACCAATTGGGAATTTTAGGATTTATTTTAAAGGTGAGTGATGCCACCTGCAACTAGAAAAGTGATCAGTTGGTTTTTGACCTGCCTTAATTTGTAACTAGTCCCATTACCTAAGCAGGTCACTTGCCAAATATGGTTGGTTCGCTGGGATCAAGAGGAAAACATAGGGACACGTTTTCTGACGCTTTCCGTTTTAGGTCTCAAGGATGTCCAATGATGGAATCCTAGCCAGGATGGGTAAGACCATTGCTGATGAGACAACGATGGGTAATCTAATGGCAATTACTGCCATTTCATCAATGAGGTGCCAACTGAGAGTTGAGTGCTGAATTCCCACATTAAATTCCAATAAGAATTCAATTAGCAAAAAAAGTAATTACTAGATTACTCACCACAGTAATTACCAGAATTCGTTATTAATTCTATTCTTCTTCAAGGAAATTATTGCTGTGTGATTTAATTGGTGACTCTTTATTAGGATTAAGAGTAAGGATTTGAGCGTGGATCCAGAGAAGAGAAGCTGAGCTAAGATGGGAATTGCTGCCAACTGTGTGTCACCAGAGAGAAGCTGTAAACAAGGATTTGAGCATGGATCAAGCTAGGCGGTATAAGGGAATAAACCCCTAATTAAAGCATCATAAGTACTTTTGAGGAGAAATACTGGTCAAGCGTTGGACCCAACACTAGTGATCTATTCAACTACGGATAATAATCTTCATACTATTATAAATTGGCTATAGATTATTATCATACAATGCAAAGAATTGCACAACACTGAATCTGTGAAGTTATATATTTAGGGATTTCAGTTGTGAACAATCAACGAAACCCTTAAGTTTTAATAATTGGTGCTCACTACAGGGGATGTAGTTGAGTAAAAGATACTAGGGCTGATGTCATATAAGGATGAATTAAGAAAAGTCTGGAAGGAGTTGGCAACTGTCAACAAGAACCCCTTGAATCTTTCAGATCATCAAGAATTTGCTGCCTTGGAGGAGAGAGTTGCCAAGATTGAGTAAGGAGTCAAAAATGTCGCTAGTTTTGGCAATGAGTTAACAGAAAAAGTAACTTCATTGAAGAAAAGGAAGGAGATTTAGTTCAAGAAGTATTATTCTTGAAAATGGAACGTGAAGCGGATTGCATTCATTTAAGAGCATTCAACGCAGATATAGAGTGGATTATTAAGCAAGTAGAGGAGATAAAGACTCATGCGTATAATGTGAGCCATATGTGGTGACTGATTTTGAAGAAAAACTCCACGGAATCCAGCTGGAAATATTACTAACCCAAGAAATATGCCACCCGCTTTCACAGCCATTTCAGAGATGACTCCCAAAATAATTTCCTACTTTCCATTGGGATAATGCTCCTGAATTTTTCTGATTAATCAACATGACAATGTTCAGATATGGCGATTGTCAAAAGGCTTTGATGATGATGAATTGCCTGAATACTGATTGTAAGAACCTTGTGTTGCCCCATCTAGAGGGGGACATCTGGTCGTACTCAGAGGCCAAGGTGGCCATTATGAAAGAATTTGGATTTCCATGCGCATGTCAAAGCGCAAGCAAGAATTATGGGCATTAAACTCCAGAAAAATGAATCCTTGGCAAGTTTCGCTGATCATTTCTACCAATAATTGCAGATCATGGTTGGAGTAAAAGTACTGGATGATTTTGATGTATAGATCGCACTGCAAGCAGTCCTTTGGCCCTATCACAACTTGCATCAAGAAAATCTTCCATGTTTGCAATGGAGATTACCACATCTCAGAAAGTAGATCATTTAAAAATATTGGGAGCTACCTTTGATGCTCTGAATAGAAGTTTCAAATCAAATCCAGTATGAAATATGAATCCCATGAATGGGACTGAGGGCACTAAGGAGCTGAATAACCAAATCGTGCTGGGAAGTAAACCCAAAGAGTTTAAGAAGATCAATAAGAAGGAAAAAAATCTGTTACCAGTGCGGAGGAAGAGGACCTTTGCTGTACACTGCAAGAAGTCCAAAGAACAGATTAATGTGGTTTAAGTGAAAGAGTCTAAAATTGCATAGGAGTCAGGAAAAGGGCCTGCAGCCTATATGGGGAACAGTCTAGAGCTTCCAAAAAACCTGTTCCTATCAATATTATGCACAAAGAAATTGACATTAGTGATCTGTTCATAAATGATGACATGCAGGATCAGCTATATCAAATGTTCTTTAAGATGTGAACATGGTAACAAGATCTGGAGTGAAGGGGATAAACCCTGAAATAATTAAGGAAGTTGCTCTTCCATATGCACAACAGCCAGTGGGCAAGATTCAAGCTGCAGATAATCCATAATAATTGACTAAGTCAAATTAGATGAAGCAAACCTTTCAATCCCCTTAGCGCAATCAAGAAATCATTTCCTGATCTATCAACACAAATAATTTACACTCTCAATTCAGCTAATAATGCTGCTATACACTCAGTAGTTACGATTTTGTAATACTTGAGTGTATATATAGATATACTTTATTTATTGTGGGGAAGGCCGACCATGGGACAGACACTTCTGAATATGACCCAAAAGAGACAAAACTTAGTAACAGGGAAGACACCCCAGAGAAGCGATGCTATCTCTTGTTGCCAGTGGGAACGCCACTTATGGGGAGGGGGAGGGAACGTGTGATGGGGCTGTAGCCTCAAGTGAACACGTGTGGAGGAAGGGGTCTGATTTGATGAACCAAACTGGGAACCAGGAGGAGACCAGCTGTTGGCGACGCGGTGGGAGGTATCCAAACATCCACACTTGAAAGTGGTCCACCAAATGAGATCAGAATCTGTGGACAGCTTCTGGGAGGGTGGGGGTGGTGCCTGCGATGGCATCCAAGACAATCGTGTGGATAGCCCACATGGCGATTGCAACCACCAGATCATGGAGGGAGGGTAGAAGGGGGGAGGCCATTGATAGAGCAAACATATCTCTTGACAGAGTGAAGGGATGTGTTTGATCCTGGCCCAGCAGACGTTGAACTTCGCGCCATATCACTTTAGAGGTAGGACACTTCTCCAGGCGGTGGAACAGCGTTCCATACTGGCCACACATGACACAGGATGAGTGCAAAGCGTTAGAGCGCTCAGCTGTATGATACACCCGCCTCAGGCAGCGCCACACATGGGAGCATATTTGAGGCTGCAACAGAGGATGGTGAGCGTATTTCCAGATAGTTTTTTGGGTCTCAATGGAGTATGGGATGTCCATCATGTCCAGGTAGTCTACCCTGGACAGGACATGGGGCCTTGTGGGGATTACGCCATCTTGGATGGGTAGCCCCTGTACCTCTTGTGTGAACTGAGGAGAAGGGCGGCCTCTTCAGGTTGTATGTCTGCTAATATAAATTCTCCACTCGGCGCTCCGCATGGAGAGGAGGATTCGTTTGTAGTGAGTTTTGGTACCGTGAGGGCCTGTGGCCAATGGGTGTGAAGCCAGGTATTTCATCAGGGAGTGGGGGTTCAAAGGATTGTTGAGGCCTAATGTGCGGGAGAAGTTGGAGCGGGCTGCGCGGGACCAGTGTTGAGAGGGGAGTGTAGGGGCAGTAACGGCCGCTATCCAGGTACCCAAAATCTTGGCAGCATGGGCTCTGAAGTCGAGCAAACCCATGCCACCTTGATGATATGGGCCAAATATGGCCTCTAGCCGTACTGGTGGAGGGCGGCCTGACCAAAGCCATCCTTGCAGCAGGGCATACAAGGATTTGAAGAAGCTTGGGGAGAAGGGGATGGCGTGGGCTCCAAACCAAACTTTGGAGAGGAGCATAGAGTTGGCTAAAACAACCCTTCCAGTAAGGGAAGTAGGGTGAGCTCTGAGAGAGGCGATGCGCTTTGTCACGTTGTATATAATACGACTCTCCATTACTGCTGATAAATATCCACCTGCCTCCACCCACATGCCCAGATGGCGGACCGGCCCTATGGTAGGGCGTGTCATGAAGGGGAGCACCAGTGGGGCAGTGTGGTGATCTGGGAGGGCGAGCACATGTGCGAGCAGATGGGCTGGGCTGGGAGCTAGTTGCTGGGGCCCAGCAGTTTTGAGACCGACCAAGGAGGATGATTTCAGTTTTGGAAGCGTTCAGTGCCGCGTTACTTACCTGGGAATATTCCTGGATGAGAGCTTCAAGTGCGCGTGCATCTTGATTATTAGACACCCCAACCACACAATCATCTGCAAACGCCATCATCCTGACTGGGGCTTGGCCTGGCACATGAACCCCAGTGATTTGGGCATTCACATTTCAAAGTAGTGGATCAAGGCTGAAATTGTATAAAAGTGGGCTAAGGGGGTCCCTTTGTCGCAAGCCCCTTTGAGGGCGGACTACTTCCATTAGGAAACCAGGGCCACGCACTGCCATTGTTGCAGATTTCGTGAGCAGCATCGCCCAGTTGATGAAGCGAGGGGGTAAGCAGAATTGATGGAGGCAGGCCCTGAGGTATTCCCAGCTTACTCTATCATAGGCCTTCTGTTGGTCCAAGAATACAAGTGCCCAGAGGCTGTGGACTGACATGCATTAGCCACAGAGTGCACGTTATCCCAATTCGACCTTCTGGGTATGAAACCAAATTGTCCTGGGGAGATGGCGACAGATGCTACAGTCCCTAAACGGCTAGCCATGATTTTTGTTAAAATTTTAGTGTCTGTGTTAGTTAGAGAAATGGGGCGCCAGTTGGCTAAGTCTAGCTTATCCCCTTTCTTGAAGAGTGTGATGGTAAAGGCTCATGTCCTCCTGGTAGGAGGCGCGTTTCCAACAGGCTTTGGTTAAGTGAGGCGAGCAGCAATGGGGATATATATCTTGAAATACTTTTTGTAGAATTCATATGGAATGCCATCTGGGCCTGACCATTTCCGGTTTGGTGCACCATGGATGGCTGTCCATAATTTATTCAGAGTAATCAAATTCATTATTTCCAGGTATCGAGAAACAGTGCAGATGTTGGCTTGGTCGAGAGATTCTGCCACTTTGGCCAGCTGAATTGGATCAGATCAGTATAACTCGGAGTAATACTTCTGTGTCTCAATTGCCACTTCAGCTGGCATATTTGTGATGGAATCATCCAATCATTGCACCTGTGTGCAGGCCATGCTCTGACGTGGTGCAAAACTTTTTTGAAAAAAATGCGGTGCACTTGTCACCCTTTGTGATGCATTTGGCCCTGTATTGAACACAAACCCAATGTTTGTGTTGCCTTTCAAGCGCGTTGAGGTGGGCGGCTGCCTCTGCCCACTTCCGGCCCCATGCAGGGCTGTATCCTGTAGCTGGGATATTGGACTCCAGGTGTGCCAACTCTGCCAGGGCGCACAAAATGACAGCCAATGTGGCTCATGAGCATCTGGAGGAGAGGTGGCGAGAGTGGCGGATGGTATCCTCACTGAAGGTTGCCCATGTGGAGATGGGGTCCGCACAAAACGGTGCCACGAACTCTTTTGCCAAAGTTGCTGATTCCACCCAAGTGGAAAATCCTGGCAACGCAAGTTTGGGGGGCGGAGCTTGCACCAATGTGGGGCCTTAGCCACTGTGGTGGGTAGGTGGTAGGTTATTGAGACCAGTCAGTGGTTGGTAATTCCATTTTTGTTGTCTTGAAGTGGAAAATGAGGGTTGGAATTTTACTGCTGGCATAAGGATAAGGTCGATGCGGGACATGGACCTTAATTGGCTGTTGTGGACATGGGGGCGCATCATGTTTTCGAGCAGTGGGGAATGCCACAGCAGTGCATCCATTAACCCAAAGGGTGGCCTTTAGAACGTGCAGTTCTATGTGACCCTGGGGGCGTGGGAGGAGGAAGGCACTGGTCCGTTGATGTGTTTAACCAACAGTTCATGTCGCTGATTACAAAAGGGTCTGGGGGTAGCAGGAGGGATTTGACTAATGAGAAAAATTCCTGACGTTCTCGTGCACCGTTTGGGGCATAAATGTTGACAATATCGTGTGCCACATTGGCCCATGAGAAGGTGACAATGAGGACTCAGCCATTGAGGAAGATTCTGATGATAAAGTTTGAAGAAATTGTTTCTCTGAACTAGCACCCCACAGTGCTCTGACCAAAAGGATAGGGATGGGAGGAGCATGGTTTTCCAAGCCTCCTCAGAACCTTATGGACAGTGGGACTCCTGGATGGCCAGGATATCCACGGGTAAATTTTGTTGTAAAAAACTCAGTTTCCTAGACTGGGACGGTGAGGCCTTAAGTCCGGCGATATTCAACATCCCTAAAGTGAAGGTTTCCCCTTTGCACCTTAGGTGTGAGGGGGTGGGCACCTGGGCCCACTAGCCTCCTCTAGATCCCCATGGGCCTCTCATGGCAGTACGGTTGTTTGCAGCAACGCTATTGGTATTTTTGTTAATTTTTGCAGAAAGGTTTGCATTGGCTTTTGCCTTTGCTTTTTGTTTCCCCAACGGCGGACAAATTTTTTGCGGTGCAGATGAGTTTGGTGCATCATCAAGCGGGGAAAAATTTTCAGGTAGGATGAAGGCCAAGTCAGTTTTGACTGGAGCTTGGTTGCAAAGATTGGGAGAATTTGAGTCACCCATCAGATCCTCAGATGGGTGGCCCAATCAGTATGGGCTTCCCAATCTGATTGGTTGATGGATTCCCAAGTTGCTTCCGCTGCAAAGGTTTCAATGTCCTCCTGGCGTTGGGAGTGTGGGATAGCGGTGGTGGCTTTGGCCGCTTCTTTAGCCGCGGCCCTGCGGGCCTGCTTGGCCTTCTTCCACTCTTGCGGGAAGATGGGTTTTACCAGAAGGTAGCAGCCTTGTGCTCCCCACAGGAAAGCCTCTTTAGTGTAACAGTTGGTTCGTAGTGCGCCTCTCCGCTGGCCATGGCCACTGAGGGGTGCTCTTGGAATGTGATGCCCTCCTTGGTGGGGCATGCATGTGCCTTATGGCTGAATGCATCACAGTGGGTGCAGATGGGGGCGCGCTGTCCACGGTCACCCAGAAAGGGTGGGTGGTATGCCCTTCGATATTAATAAAAGTGGAGTGCGGGATCTGAGTTAGGTCCTTCACAATCTCCTCAGTTGGGGTCAGAACTGCGATGGCTTTGCTGGTGCACAGGTGTGGCATCAATGTAAAGCGTTGCATTTTGAAAGATTGTATTTTGCTGTAGATGGCGAGACCATCTTTCAAGTGTTGTTCCAAAATGTCACTTTACTGTAGTAGGCAAAAAGTCAAACATGAGGAAAATTTGGTTGGATTTTGTCCATCTGGTGCATTTGGTTTTGATGACCCATTGCCCTTTGGGGAGGCCAATCACTATGCGCACTGCAGCAGCCTCGTCTGCTGCTTCCTTGTTTTTGAAACCTAGGGCCAGCCAACCACATGACATGGAGTGAGGTGCAATGTACACCGCGGTCAGGAAAAGTTGTGCACATCCCCACAAAATTTTTCCCATAGAGCCATTTGCTGGATATCCAGAAACACGTGGACTCCGTATTCCACTGACAAAAGTGTCTGGGAGTGCGGCGTGTTAATGTACTGGTTGCATCGTACTTGCCAAGTGAGTTTTCCAAGGAAATAGTGACCGCCAGTTTTTTAAAAATTTCTATTCTGCCAGTTTCTCCAGGGCATTTTCGAACGTTGAAGGCCGCGGGCCTTCCACCTACTCCTCTTACCTTACATGCCCAACTGCTCCCTGACATGGGCGCAGACTAATCTCCTCTGTGAGATTATCAAACTAGATTCAGACTTGAATTGAATAGGTTGCAAAAGTGATTGCAACGAGAGAGAAAAGTTACAATATTGTATATAGATATACTATTTAATCAAGTATGGGTGAGGGTGATAGTTGACAGTGGAGCGCCCATCAACATTATTTTGACCAAGCTGGTGAAGAGGATGAAGATCTTCCCAATTTAGAACACAAGAAAGAATATGGGACAGTCAGGCTGAAAACACCATCTCCTGTGGAGTGTATAGTGCTCTACCACTTCAATTTTAATCCTTAGTGGTATCCACCTCAGCAATAGTTTTTGCCAACCACAACTACAATATTCTGATTGGGGTGGAGTTTCTATGATGATACGGAGTTAAAATGTAAATTTTAGGATAATACGTTGACCATATTGGGTCAGACGAAGCCATTAGTTTATTAGAAAGATGGGTAAGCTCCACTGTTGTAAAATTGGCGGTATTTAAGAGATACACTGACGGATTTTGCACAGGGTTCAACCCACTGAGCAATTAGGACCAACAATATGATGATTGTTGTCCTTGAAACAACAGAATAATCCTTTCAAAACAAACATGAGAACTTGCTCCCATAACTTCCTTTATTTAATATACTTAATACAGCTGCTTCGTGCTGTTTCCATTTTTCTAAACTACTAACAACCTACCTTCCTCAATCATATCATCCTGCTTGTATGGTAGCGACTTTGGATGGTACTGCTTTCATGGCTTAGTAATTCACTTCGCCGTATCACATTGGTTCCACCAATTCTTCATTCATTAATTCACAATTGCCAATTTAATTAGTTTCCCAATGACCTAATATCACTTCATTTCGAGACGCTCAATTAATCATACTCATAACAACTTGTAAAATTCCATCCATTTCACCATCTTGACTTAGGGCTTATCATCCAGTCATATCAGAATCGCGACATTACCCCCTCCTTGACTGGACAATAAGGCTCCTATTGCTTATACACCCGGAGGAACTTTGCATGCACTCATTTGATGATCTGACCGCTAGCAGGGTCCTTGATAGTATTTGCATCTACACCTGTCTTCTCAATGAGTTCAAATGGCCTAATCCAGATACTGGCTAGCTTGTGCTTCCAGCTGAACACATGTTGATCATGGAATAGAACCATATTGCCATCTTTGAACTGTTCAAGGCCACTTTGCTGTATCTGATCAGCAGCCTGGCTTTTGATTTTCTTGGCTAAGCTGAATGAATACGTTTCAGTTTGTAATTTAATCAGCGTATTCATAAAGACAGTCAAATAGTGTTGTGGATCCATTCCGCCAGTGTCCTCTACACAGGCATACAGAAGTGCGGGCAGAGTGGGGTGCCGTCCATAAAGCAATTGTAATGAGCTTTTCCCCGTGGAAGGATTGTAACTAATGTTGTAGGAAAACACCGCGGTAGAAAGGAGGATACTCTAGTCAGAGGGCCTATTAGTAACCAATTTCTGGAGAATGTTCACCAGGGTCCCATTAACCCGTTCAACCATTCCGTTGGACTTGAGGTGATATGGAGTTGTTAGAACCCCACAGATGGCCATCATTTTTTTGAGTTTGGGAAGTATGTGAGAGGTGAAATTAGTGCCGTTGCCAGTAAGGATAAACTGCGGGCAGCCATGATGCTGAATGATGCATTCCATTACAAACTTAGCCACAGTGACTGCACTAAGATCCTGAATGGCCCGTGCCTCAACCCACCTGGTCAAGTGGTCAATTGCCACCAGGATATACTTGGACTGGTTGGCTCCAGTTGGCAGAGGGCCAACGACATCAAGGGAAAATGTATGCCAAGTGAAGTGCAGCTTTACTAACTGATATGAGGTCTTCCAGTGAAATGGTTTTTCCGCTTGGCACTGGTGACAGGAGGAGATATTATCAAGCACATCAAGGCTCATGCTTTCCCAGTAATACTGAGGTTTCAATAATCCCAGTGTCTTGCGCACACCACCATGCCCAACTGCCCTATGTGCACTCATGATAATGTTAGGCTGCATTGAGGTCATGGAAAATTCATCGTGAAATCACCAATTCGCTCATACAACTCACCATTCCGCTGGAAAGTATTGGCTTGCATTTCATTTAACGCCTTGATGACTTGGGGTGGCTCATCATCGTACTTCCCACTGAGAATATTGACATACATAATATCGCTCAGGTCCACCGTAACTGCAATAGTTGGTAGCCTCGACAAGCAATCAGTATTCTGGTGTTTTGCTCCTGGTTGGTGAAGGATCTCAAAATTTTAAGCCTGTAGTTTAAGGCCCATCTCGCTAGCTGGCCCTCAGGCTCCTTAAGGTTCTGCAGCCAGCATAACGAGGCATGATCTGTTACAACTTTAAATATTACACCATGCAAATATACTTGGAATTGCTTATAAGCATAAATTACTGCTAAGCACTCCCACTCGGTCACAGTATAATTTCGTTCATGGCTGTTCAAACTTTGACTGCAATACGCCACTGGGTGCTCCTCCCCTCATCATCTTTTTGAGACAGAACTGCCCCCACAGCGGAAAGAGATGCATCCATCTGTACAATAAATTCCTTCTCAAAATTTGGGTAACATAGTACTGGTGCCTCACTCAAAGCTGTTTGAAGTGTATCAAAGGAGCGTTGACAGTGTTCCATCCATTCAAACGTGACATCCTTTCTAATAACTCAAACAATGATCCTCCAATATAACTAAAGTTAGGTATGAAGCGGCAATAGTAGCCAACCATCCCTAAAAATACTTGTATATCTCATTTACTGCTTGGTGTAGTCATCTTCTGAATGGCCTCCGCCTTGGCTGGTTGGGGCCTCAGCCCTGTTGCATCAACTACAAATCCAAGGTACTCTAGATGATCCTTGAAAAAGTGGCATTTCCGGGGCTTGATTTTGATGTAGCCTCAGCAACCGGCGGAATACCTTTTCCAAATGACTAAGGTGCTCAGAAAATGTGCGGGAGAAAAACTTTATTGTTGTCAAGGTATACAAGAACGCGTGACAACTTCAAGTTGCTAAGGATAGTGTCCATCGCCCATTGGAAAGTAGCAGGGACATTACACAGCCCTTGGGGCATACGTTTCAGTTGAAAAAGCCCTTTTGACATAATAATGGCGCATTTCTCCTGTCCTGCCACAGGTAACTTGATCTTCCAATAGCTAGATATTAAAGCCATTGCAGAGAAGTACCAAGCTCCCCCAACTGGTCCAATGCATCATCAATCCGTGGCAAAGGATATGAGTCCTTTTTTGTAATGCTGTTGAGCTTGCGGTAGTCTATTACTACCCAATTAGTACCATCCTTCTTTTTGACAATTAGGACATAGGAAGCCCATGGGCTCTTTGATGGTTCAAGCATTCCTTTCTCCAACAGTTTATTGATTTCGGCTGTGACAACTTCTTCCGCTGCTCTAGATTGGCATATTGGTCAAGATCTGGTGGGGGATGATCTCTAGTGTCCACAAAATGGATTACACCTCAGGCGCACCATAGATCATGATCATTGACAGCAAAAATCTCTTTGTATTTTTGGAATAAAGCTTCCGCTCAATCCTTCTGATCTTCTGTTAAACCCATTAAATTTTTCATATGGTACAACTGTCATTACGCCAGGCTGTGTTTCGATGGGGAGATCAAATTCATCCATTAAACCAAACTCATGAATCCTGAGGACCTCCTCAACTGGAATGAAATGTAGTAATGTAACTACTTGGTGTCGGTGGATATGCATTAGTTTATCCTGAAGATTTGCTACCAAGACCTTGATCTCCCCATGCCCTGGAAGTATAATGCCAGGGGCCACGTGGGGCTTGAGCCGTGATTGTTGATAGGGCCCAATGACCTCCCCATATAGCCTGACAGGCACTTCCACCTCTAACTCAGTGCTTATGATTGCTTGGTGTCCAGAGGGAATAGATATAGGGCCAGAAGCTCTAAGCGGTAGCCCTTGATATTCATAAATTTGGTTATTAAGGGACCAGGTCTTACTTTTTAATCTATGATAGCAAACTGAAACCACCCCATCACCATATGCAAGATTGACGTGACTCATGTGTAAAGGATCCTTTGGCATTCCGCTGGAAGTGAAGTAGATTGGGATCCGCTTCCCCAAAATTTTAAATGTCTCTGCTATCATATCAACAACAGCTCCAAAGTGACGCATAAAAGCGGTACCAATTAACAGGTCATGATTATTGCTTGGTAACACTATAGCTGGGGCTAAAATGACAATCGACTCAAACTGCAAAGGTAGCACACTGTATGCTCTTACTGAGACTGTGCTTTCTGCGCCTGCAGTCCCATATACCATACGGTGCTCTACATCAGGCTTTAATGCTAACTTGGACACCAACTTTGAGGACACTATGTTGATTGGGGCACCCATATTAATTGTTGTACAAACTCAGGTTTTTGCTACAACAGTGTCAGAGTAGGTACACTCAGAGTAAGATGCATCTGATTGTTTTAAAACATGGACATTTAACTGATCTCTTTTTCCAAGAAAGCTCATAATACCCTTCCCCACTGTAGGGTATTCTTTAACAATAGCGTCCACAAGGAGGGCCACGTTTACCCCTTTTAAGAGAATCGCATTAGCTAATAGATCTGGTTCATTGGTAGGAAGGTAATCAAACAATTGGCAAGCATATGGTTTTGGGTGCTCCTGGGAGCCTGCATCTTCCGTATCCATGAATTGCGTTTGCATTAGCACATTTACCCTCTGACTGGCTGCTGGTATAGAAAAGCATCACTCTACCAGGGAACATCCACTAGCTGTGTAGGTTTAGGTTCAGGTGGAACGTTTTGAGTCAGAATAGCGGATGTAGAGAGTCCCATCTCTACTCCGCTCTGACTTTTCCCTGGTTATACTGCTCCTGTGATAGGTACTGAACCCGATGATTATGACAACTCCTAGCCAGGTGCCCAAGCTACCGCACAAAAAGCAATTAACCTTATGAGACCTGCGTCCTTGAGTGATGTAAAATGGCCACCTAAGAAGGTGGACTGGTATTGAACGGTGTAACCAGGCCCATCATGGGAGGTGAACCGCTGTTGGCAACTTGGTTGAAAACAAGGCTGGTGATGATAATAAGGTCAGGGAATGCCAATCAGCCACTGAACAGGGAAGGATAATTCCTCCATATAAACAAGGCTAGCAGCGGAGGCAATAGGGTTCCATTATATGCTGGGTGGAGGGAAGGTAGCATATAACTGGCGTAGAATTTGAACAAGTTTAAGCAAAGGTACGTCAACCTCTAAATATGGAGCCAAGGCATTAAAAAGCTCTCAGTATGGTTTCACAGCAGAGGTCAACGCTATGCTTATGTCACATTCAGTTAAAACTTCTGCCCCAATTAACACATGATCTTCTGCTGAGAATCAATCAGCAAAATCAGTGAGAGTCTTGTTATATTTAAACCCAATGGTTATAAACTCAGCCTTCCGTTGCACCATTTTTGAAGTTCCTCCATACAACCATAGCACAGTATCCTTCACTTCTTGATAGGTAACAGAACTGTTGGGAAGATAGCAAGTAACTTGGTTGGCACTTCCAACATCCAAAATGGACATTAATAATTTGGCTTTACGCTGATCTGATGCTCCTTCTATTGCAAACTCAAAATTGTTTAAATAATCCATGGATGTTTCCATCGCGGTCAAATGGAGGCAGCTTGTCAATACAACATTCTTGCAGAAATTCATTTTTCCAATTGAGCACAGCGACTAGGGCAAGCATAAGTTCTGAATATTCAACAGTTGCAGTGTGTTGAGATGATGCCTTAGTAAAGCAAGCCAGATACAACATGACTAGTGACTGAGGAGCGCTTACCAGTCTTTTGATTGATCAACGGGCCCCTATAGTGAGCACCACTGTTGTAAAATTGGTGGTATTCAAGAGATACGCCAACAGATTTTGCACAGGGTTCAACCCACTGAGCAATTAGGACCAACAATATGATGATTGTTGCCCTTGAAACAACAGAACAAACCTTTCAAAATAAATATGAGAACTTGCTCCCACAACTTCCTTTATTTAATATACTTAATACAGCCGCTTTGTGCTGTTTCCTTTTTCTCTAAACTACTAACAACCTACCTTCCTCAATCATCTCATCCCGCTTGTATGGTAGCAACTTCAGATGGTATCACTTTCATGGCTTAGTAATTCACTTCGCCATATCTCATTGGTCCCTCCAATTCTTCAGTCATTAATTCACAATTTCCCAATTTGGCTGGTTTCCCAACGACCTAATATCACCTCATTTCGAGGAGCTCAATTAATCATACTCAAAACAACTCGGCGGATTCCATCCATTCCACCATCTTGACTTAAGCTTATCATCCAGTCATATTGGAATCGTGACATCCACTTACTAGGAGAAATAACTTTATTAACCTGATCTACAATGATGGTATTGTCCCACGATGATACTAACTAGTTGGCTGGAATTGATTAAAAATGCTGATAAAAATTTTAGAAAATGGGGAATTCCACTGAGAATTAAGAGTACAAGAACCATACCGCCAGGATCACAGACAATAGTCAGCATGGGGTTGACATTGGAGATACAGGAGCTGTTGTATGGGGAAGTCAAGACCCTGGAAGAAGTCCAGAGTAGAGCCTTGGGTGGCTCCTGGAATAATTATGCCAAGCCATGAAAAAAATTTGAGTTCTCTTAGCGAATTTAAGTAAAAAACTGATGAAGATTGAGAAGAATCAGATCATTGTATTTGTTCATCTAATCATGTCATCTGAATTGAGGAAATTCCGCAACTTTTAAATACTTGATGATATGTGATTACCAGCAGGGTTAACCAAAAGTATCAATTTATTGGTTGATTGAGAGTAACTCGCTGATCTGAAGGACAAATATCAGGAGGAGGTGCTCAAATTATTTGACAAGTATTGGGAATTATTTTACCAGGATGACCTTGATTTGGGAAGTGCAATAGATGTAATCCACAAGGTTGATACTGAGGAAAATTTGCCAATAAGAATGAGACTAATTTTGGGACCATCTAGTACTAAAAAAAAAAAGAATGAGACTAATTTGATGGTCAAAGGCAGCCAAAGCAGTAGTTCGAGGAAGAAATTAGCAAACTAGTGAAGCATGGGCTTCTAATCTGTCATCAAGTCCCCGGGTGGGCCCTATTCTTATTTTAAAGAATAAGGATGGCTCTAATCAGGTGGTGATCAATTATCAGAAGCTGAACAAGATTATGAAGATGGATTCATATTCACTACCAAGAATTGATGATGCACTAGATTGATTGGGAGAAGTAAAGTATTTATATGCAATGGATCTAATATCAGGATATTGGTAGATTGATTTGTCAAAAGACCAAGAGAAATGTACAATTATTACTGCGCAGGGGCTTTATCAACTGATGAGGATGCCCTAGGGTCTATGCAATGCACCTGCGACCTTCCAGAGGGCCATGGACGCCATACTAAATGACATGAAGTTGTCATGCATCCTTGTCAAGAGAGTGTCTGTGACTCTCTTGTTCCCAGCAAGGTGATGTGGGATGCAAACCCACATTACTAGGGAACTAGCTGTTAAAAGAATGGGTAGGAAGGCACCTTGAGCAGTGCCAGTGCAAAGGGTACCCCAGGCAAGTGTGTAAAGAGCAACATAAAATACCAGGTAAGTAAGAAACATCACCGCTTGAGTGGACCCCAGAGGGGCGTCCATAATCAAGTGTGGCTTGACGTCAAGGGCTTTGGGTGCCTCGATCTGGAGGGGACCTGGCCAGCCCACAGGTGCCCCTGGTATTTTGGTAAATTGCGAGATAAGGTAGTGGCCCACATATTTGGAGACCTCCCCAAAGAGGTCCACCACCAAGTTTGCCCAAGGAATCATTTGAAAAATTGTAAATAAATGGGGGTTTTATTAAGAAAGTCAATCAACAAGGAATGTTAGTCAAAAAACATATTTAAAATGGGCCAGGGAAATTCAGGTTCTGTGGAAGTGCGCCCAAGCCTTGATGCTCCAATAAACAGATACTTCCGTCCGTTTTGGTAAAATACACTGAAAGTGCCTTCACTCAAGTAATCAATTGAAGCCTTATTTTACCTGAAGACAAAATTTCATAGCTGGAGCAGGACTCGAACCCTTGCTCTCCAACCAAGCGAATTGAACCATCTGCATTCAAAATGTAAATTGTTCAATTCAAGGCCTGGGCTGAGATAAGAGGCTGGGCGTTTTGCACCCCAATAGTATCAACCTGGGCATGCTTGGCTTGCACCCAGCGTTGATCTAAGGTGTGCTTTAGGTCAGGGAGAGCCTGAAGCCTCACCTTCTGGGCCTCCTGTCGCTCAGCCTTATCTCTGGCATCAATGCCTACTATTATGTCATCCAACCATGACATTACCCTCTCCTCCTTCTTGGGCTCCACCCCCTCCAGGGGCATTTTCTAAGGAGAAGTTCTTATGTGCTGGTGGCAACTTCATAGCAGCAATGGCTGGCTTTGTCTGAGATCCTGAAGCCTCAGGGAAACGATTATGAAATGATCCAATCAGGTCTTGGGCATGTACACAATCCTGTGCTGGCACCCAGCTGTTCTCTGCTGCGTCAAACCCTTTCCAAGATACCAAGTACTCAAGGCGTCGCTTGGCCCAGCGGGATGCTACTATTTCCTCCACTTCCCATTCTGGTGCCCCATCCACAAGATAATCCTCAGGAGTCACAGGAGGAGGGCCCTCAAACAAGGTCAACTTGCTTTCATGAAAGATGGAGAAGATCCAAAACGCGGAGGGAAGATCCAACTGGTATGAGGCATGTCCCACCTTTCTAAATACCCGGTAAGGACCAATCCTCTTTGGACCCAGTTTTTTGCATGGCTGCTTGATAGGGATGTTGCGAGCATCAAGCATCACGAGATCCCCTTCCTTGTATGCTGTACCCACTTGGCGCTTTCCATCAGCATTCTCCTTATAAACCAGCATAGCTGCCTCCAAACTCGTGGACACCCCTTGATGGACCTTCTTGAGAGTCTTAGAAAAGTCCAGCACCGCTTCCACTTTGGAACCACAGCTGGGCTCCATGTTAAACGCAGGGTTAAAGCCGTGGTTAGCAAAAAAAGGTGAACAACCGATTGATGAATGCAAACTGTTGTTGTAGCTAAACTGGGCCATAGGAAGGTGAGGAACCCAATCTGAATGGTCTGCGGTGGTTTAACAACGCAGAAATTGTTCCAAGCACTGATTCACTCGCTCAGTCTGCCCATCTGATTGGGGGTGATAAGCAGTTGAACGGCAAGGGCAGATCTGAAGAGTCTTATACAAATCTTCCCAAAAGTTGGAGGTGAACTGGGGTCCCCGGTCACTAATGATTTCTTGAGGAACCCCATGAAGCGCAAATACATGGATGACGAAGAGCCTGGCCATTTCAGCGGCAGTTATAGTTGTTCTTCAAGGAATAAAGTGAGCGAACTTTGTAAAGCGAGTCCACTACCACCATGATTGCATCATACCCATCTGAAACGGGTAACTCCACAAGGAATTCCACTGATAAGGAAGTCCAGGGCCCTTCAGCCTTTTGGACTGGTACCAGCAACCCTGCTAAAGGTTGCCAATTGGGTTTCATCTGATTGCGGATCAGGCACTCTTTTCAGTACCGCCCTACCTGAACAGGCAAGCCCTTCCAATTATAAGTGCGTCATATCAACTCCAAGGTTTTTCTTTCCCAGGATGACCCACGGTGATTCTGTCATGATGGTCCTGGATGATCTCCAGGAGCAGTGGTCCAGCAGGAACCCATAGGCGTCCCTGAAACCTCACCATCTCATCCTTCATGTGATAACCCCTGGATAAGTCCTCCTGATTCAGAGCACTCTTAGCAAGAACAACAGCATATTCAGCTG
This sequence comes from Massospora cicadina, assembly GCA_022478985.1. Taxonomy (NCBI): domain Eukaryota; kingdom Fungi; phylum Entomophthoromycota; class Entomophthoromycetes; order Entomophthorales; family Entomophthoraceae; genus Massospora; species Massospora cicadina. Next base: position 37,393 of record JAKSZP010000056.1, on the reverse strand, counting down.
ATAACGGCTGAGAAAGAACTACCTTCCTAAACATGCTATATTCTGCTGCATTTTCCAAAGGCATGAGCGCTGGTGTATGTATCGTGGACTTAGTAAGTTGAGGCATAATCATACTTGGGGGAATCATCAACTGAGTGTTGTGAATCTCTATCTCCTTTGGATTGGGAGCCAAAGCAGGATTGCAGATCAAAGCATCTGCCAAACCATTCTCCTTGCCCTTGGTGAACTCATAGGAAAATGTAAATAGGGCAAGGGTCTCATGCCAACGGGTCTGACGTGGTGTTAAAACATGTGGAGCATGGTAGTACAACAGGGCTCGGTGGTCAGTGCGTACCCAAAATGGTTGGGAAGATCCATGTAAGTGGTGACGCCAATAGATCAGCGCCTCCACAACTGCTAATAACTCCTTGTCATAAACGGCGTAGTTTAACTCATGAAGAGACATTTTCCTAGAAAAATATCCCACGGGATGCTCAGACCCATCTTCACCCACCTGTAACAGGGCAGCTGCAATGGCGAAGTTGGAAGCATCTGAGGACACAATGAACTCCTTTGCAGGATCAACATGGCGAAGGATGGATGAGGATAACAAGGTGCACTTCACCGCTTGGAAAGCATCCTCCAAAATGGAAAACCACTGAAGCACCTTGGCCCTGCTAGCCTTATATAAGGGGGCTGCCACCTCTTGGAGAGACTGGGTGTGAACTTCTTAAGGAATGTACACGTCCCCAAAAAGCTCCTCATACCTTGACAGAGGTGGGGGTAGGCCACTCACAAATAGCCTTTTTCTTGTCTGGAGTTATCATATGGCCCTGGTCAAAAACGACGTTGCCCAGAAAAGTAACCTGGGACTTGAAGAATTCGCATTTGCTAAACTTGAGGGTAAGGCAAGCGGCCCTCAATCTCTCCACTACTTGTCACAGGTGAACTGCATGTGACTCATGATCAGGGGAAAACACCAGAATGTCATCCATGTAGGCAACCTCACATACCCCCCAACAAGTCTCCCAACGCAGCATCAATGCGGCGTTGAAAGATGGCAGGGGCATTTTTAAGCCCAAAGGGCATAACCCGGAACTGAAAATTCCTTTTCTGGTATGGAATGCGGTTAACCATTCCTGGCCCTTCTTTATCCGGATTTGATTGAACGCATTGAGGCAATCCAACTTGGAGAAGACCTTTGCCTTCTCCACATAGCGCGCAATCTGGGAATCTAAAGGGATGGGATGGAGGTCAGGTACAGTCACATTGTTTAAATTTCATAATTGACACATGGACGTAAAGTTCCATCAGCCTTCTCCACAAAGAGCAGGGGGAGCAAACAGGGGAGGTACGCTGAAAGATGGCCCCTTTGGCCAACTGCTCCTTCACCCATACATCTAAAACCTCTTCCTCCCGGACAGTCAATGGGTATATGGGAGAAGAAATACGCACCAGATCCACAGTAAGTTTAAATTCACAATCAAACTCAGAATGTTCTGGTAGCGTACTAGCTTAAGCTGCATCAAACGAAAATGCCAACTCCTCCAAACAGGAAGGTAAGGAAAATCCCACAGTGGGCTTCAACAAAGGGGAAAGATATGGACTGGGAACCTTGGGCCAATGGGGTAATTTGCCTGGGGCATTATCCTCAGACAGAGGAACAATCAACTGGTGACCATTTGTTAGTGACAAAGATAAAGTGTTTTCTTTTAAATTTGTTCTGACGTCAAACTTCCGCCACCACTCAACACCCAAAATGATGGGAAACAAGAGGTTTTTGATAGCTTGAAACTGATCAGACAATAGATAAGAACCTATCTGGAAACTGACTGACTCCATGATGTTTAGTGTATGGATACCTTGATAAGCCCCACCTCTAACCATATCACCTGGTGAGTAACTCAACTCAAGGTAGTCAGCAAGATTTTGGTCAATAAAATTATTTGAGGCACCAGTATCCACTAAAATAGTTGTGCTGAACTTTCCATAAGAGGATGTAAGGGTAGCAGAAAACAAGAAGTATCCAGAATGGGATTTATTCAACGCAGAAAATGCCATCAACTCACCACCAAATTCTTCCTCTGGCTTGAACAAGCCATCAGGGTATGTTTTGGAATCATAGAAGGGGGAAGGATAGTGGGCCACTCTTACTACTGAGGCCACATATCCTACCACACCTTCTGCAGGTGCATATACATCTTTAAATTTGTAACAAAGTTCCTTATCCACTTCCTGAGAACCCCTAATCATGGTAGGGGTCAAACGAGGGATCTCAGGAGTAATCTGGTAGACTGAAATTGAGTCCTCATCCAGACCATATGAGAAAATAAAAGGTTTGTTTTGGGATAAATCGCTCACGTTATAAAATGCATTTTTTTGTTCAAATAAACCCTCACTCATTCCAAGGGTGTGGTGCGCATCATTATCCAGGGCCATCACCCCCAAGCCCTGAGCCGATGCCTCAGCATGCACCTTGGAAACGTGTTGGGGAGAAAAATGATAACGGAATTGTTTTGTTGAGTTCAGGTTTGGACCCTTTGATGTTCCCAATTTCCGCTGAGATGAGGAAATCAGTGGAAAGCATCTCACATTTCAGGGAAAAATCACTAGTCGAGGAAGCACTATTTATAGGGAGGGCCATGGGTGATATCATTGCGGCAGAATCATCTGAAACCTTTACTTCATTCTCAGGTCTAGACCCCTGTATATTTCCAAATTTGGAAGAAGTAGAAGGATTAGAAGAATAAGATTCCTTCATTTTTAAAGGCGCGCGCGACTTTTCAGCTCCTGTATTTATATGATTTGATCCAATGACAGCCAAATTACCTGGCCCCTTCTGGGTTGGGGCGGAGAAACTACCCCAAAGGGTTTCGACAAGATGATTGAATTTGGAAGGAGGCGACTGCCAAATTGGGGAGTTTTGCATTGAGATGTCCAAGGTCAAATGGAGAAATGACGTTTTAACTTTGTTGGTTAAAGGCAAAGCCTGGGCTTTTTGCAGAATTCACTCAAGTATACTTTCATCAGATGACCTGCTTGACGCAGAGAAAGAACTTGAAGAAGGAATGGAAGGAGGCTTCATCAGGTCAATTCTGCTCCAAGACCTGTTCCAAACCCCCTATTGCTTGCCACAAGAGCGGCTGTGTGGAGTACCACAAAAACTCAATCACCCGCCTCGGGAGACAACTGGGACAATAGATTCACTCCTCATAAAAGTGGATGGGAACCAAACGAATTTTTTTTTCTAAACGAGGGCTTTGGTTCCAGGGAAGCTAAGGGCTGATGAATTTTTGAGTAAATCTCGGGAGAAAGGTGGGGAATCACGATCTTAGGATTGCAAAAAGTCCAAGACCACCAGGTATGAGCAGGAAGGGTGGGCACTTCCCAATTAGTAGTTGCAAGAATAACGCCGAGGCGCACAAGTACAAAACCAAACAAGAACACTGTGGTGAGCACCATCATGGCAGTGACAAATGGCCAGCGCACCCAATTCACTAATAAAGAAAGTCCCACATGGATAACTCTTATGCACGTATAGTAAAAAGGTTGATTGACTAATGTCAAGAGAGTATCTGTAACTCTCTCATTTCCAGCAAGGTGATGTGGGATGCAAACCCACATTGCTAAGGAACTAGCCATTAAAAGAATGGGTAGGAAGGCACCTTGAGCAGTGCCAGTGCAAAGGGTACCCCAGGCAAGTGTGTAAAGAGCAACATAAAACACCAGGTAAGTAAGAAACATCACCGCTTGAGTGGACCCCAGAGGGGCGTCCATAATCAAGTGTGGCTTGACGTCAAGGGCTTTGGGTGCCTCGATCTGGAGGGGACCTGGCCAGCCCACAGTTGCCCCTGGTATTTTAATAAATTGCGAGATAAGGTAGTGGCCCACATATTTGGAGACCTCTTTAAAGAGGTCCACCACCAAGTTTGCCCAAGGAATCATTTGAAAAAATTGTAAATAAATGGGGGTTTTATTAAGAAAGTTGATCAACAAGGAATGTTGGTCGAAAAACATATTTAAAATGGGCCAGGATAATTCAGGTTCTATGGAAGTGCGCCCAAGCCTTGATGCTCCAATAAACAGATGCTTCCGTCCGTTTTGGTAAAATACACTGAAAGTGCCTTCACTCAAGTAGTCAATTGAAGCCTTATTTTACCTGAAGACAAAATTTCATAGCTGGAGCAGGACTCGAACCCTTGCTCTCCAACCAAGCGAATTGAACCATCTGCATTCAAAATGTAAATTTTTCAATTCAAGGCCTGGGCTGAGATAAGAGGCCAGGCATTTTGCACCCCAATAGTATCAACCTGGGCATGCTTGGCTTGCACCCAGCGTTGATCTAAGGTGTGCTTTAGGTCAGGGAGAGCCTGAAGCCTCACCTTCTGGGCCTCCTGTCGCTCAGCCTTATCTCTGGCATCAATGCCTACTATTATGTCATCCAACCATGACAGTCCTGGTATAATTGTGTGATATAAAAGTGTTCATTAGGACGTTCACTGACCATTTGCACCACTTGGAGGAAGTTTTCTTGCAACTATCCGCGGCCAACCTGAAGATTAAGCTGAGGAAGTGTTACTTCTTCAAGAAAGAGTTAGAATATCTGGGATTCATAATCAACTCTAGTGGACTGCAGCCACAAGCCCAGAAAAATGAAGCCATAGGGCAAATGGCTGTACTGAGGATTGTCTAAGATATTCAAGTGTTCCTTGGAATGGTCAGATACTATAGAAGATTCATTTGGGTTTTTTCAAGAATAGCTGAACCCCTCTTTCATCTACTGAAAGATCCAAAAAAAACTATTTATTAGTAGTGAAGAGGCCCAGAGTCCTTTGATGAATTATGACAGTATTTAATTGATTCTCTGATTTTGAAACACCCAAATTTTAATTGAGAATTTATAAAAGAACTGATGCTTTGTTAATGGTAATTGACGCCATACTGAGCCAAGTAGATGAACTTGGGATGAACATCTGGTGGCATATGTGATCCAGACACTCTCAGCTGCTGAGAGGACTTACAATGTGACTGAGTGTGAATGCCTTGCAGTCAAGTTTATGCCAGTAAACAGCTTTTGGGTGTATATCCATGGAACGCACTTCAAAGTGGTGATGGACAACTCCTCGTTGTGTTGGCTACACAATTTACAAGAACCAGAAGGACAACTGGTCCAATGGGCACCAAAGCTACAGGCTTACGATTATAAGATAGTCCACTGAGCTGGAGCTTCTCATCAAAATATATGGCTTATCATGGTTACCAAAGGCACAGGTGGTATACCAGCAGATGGATGAGCTATTCCAGAGAATGGTCAATGGAGAAATATAGAATGAGCCTAGAGAAATCCAATATGTGCTTCAAAAAGTGATGGAAAACACTGAGATCATGGATGGACAAGTTTTGAAGATTATTGATGAAAAATGATTACTATTTCCAAAGCCATTGGAACGAGTGCTATCGTTCAAGCTGCTCATAAGGTTGTCAGGCATGAAGGCCTACGGAAAAAAACTGATCATACTTGCCAGTATTATTACTGGGAGTTCATCAACTATGATGTAATGGAATACTAGCTTGTTGTGTGAAGTGCTAGTTGCACAAGCCGCACAAAAACACAACTGGATACTGACTGGTCCACCCTGGATTCACCTGGCATATGGTGTCCATCGATGTGATGAGACCACTGGTGATGAGCACAGGGGGAGTTAAATACATCATAGTTGCAATTGACCATCTGATGAGATGGGTCAAGACAAAAGCCCTGGCAATAGTAGATGCTACCAGCACTGTGAAGTTTATCCTAGATCAAGTAGTATAAAGACATGGATGCCTGCAGGTCTTGCTGAGTGACAATGGAACAAATTTTATATCTCATGTGATCCCGCAATTAAATGAAATAATGGGGATCTGAGGAGTCATGTCAGCCTTATACCAGCTGGAGATGAATGTACTGGTAGAACGGGTTAATGGGATGCTGGCCATGACGCTGAGAAAGCTGGTTGCAGGGAGAACTTTCATGTGGGGAATGTACCTTAGTTCAGTGACATTCACCTAAAACATAAGTCATCATACAGTAATAGAAAAAATACCATATTAGTTGCTATATGTAAGAAAGGCTGCGTTGCCGCCAATTTTATATTTGGTGATGGAATCAACATTGGGGATGAGTGCTGAGCAGTACCTGAACTTATTGATGAATATCCTGATCAAAATGCAATCACAGGCATTTGATATGACTTTTAAGAAAAGATTTTGAGCAAAAATGACAGAGGATAAAGAACCAACTGGCTTTATCAGAACACCATTTAGGCAAAAGAGTTGATTTTGTGATACACATGGTTTCAGGAGAAGAAACAAGTTGTATGCATTGTGGTTGGGTCCGTTTGAGATTATTGCCAAGATGGCAATGGATGCTTACTCCATCAAGGACCTCTTGGATGGAAGGATAGTAAATTGAGTCCATGCTAAGTATTTAAAGCAGTGGACCAATAAAAAAATATTGAAAAAAGAGTTTCCAAGGGACTGCTGAACCATTATAAAGGTTATGTCCTAATGAGTTCATTAAGTCCAAAAAAAAGGACCGCTGAACCAAATTAGATGTTTAAGTCTTAAAAAGTAAGACCTCTGAACCATAGAAAACTGGTAGGTCTAAGTATACCTAGGAACCAGTTTGGAGGAATAAAATAAAGATGGTCCGCTGAACTGAGAAAAGGTCAAGTCCCATAGAAAAAAGAAGAAAAAAATAGAAGATTGATAAAAATATAAAAGAAAAGAATTAAATTTAATTATTTAGGATGTGTAGAAAAAAGATATATTTATAATTTTTATTTTTTTATTGGTTATCCTTGACTCAGGGATGATTCCGCCTATGTCACCTCTTGGGGAGGGAGGATGGATTGCAGTAGGAGTAAATAAACTGTCAAAATCTATGTGAGATCAGATGCTAGCAAGGGTTAGACCTACTCAAAACTAATTTTGTTGAGCGGAGGCTGATCCCTGCAAGAAAGCGACTAGGGGAAGAGAGATAAAAATGACATAACATGCCAAACGTGATACTACAGATTGGGGAGGGAAGCAGAACAAAAGGCACTCAGTGAATAACCTTGAGTAATTCCAATATGGCACCAGAGCTTGGAGATTGATTTTGAGCACTTGCTGATGGGCTTTGTCAATAATATTTTGATATATGTGCCAGCATCAAGCAAGGGATACTAGGTGGGGTTGCTAAATCATGCCCTCTATTAAAGACATAAGTGGAAGATATTGATGGGATGTTCCAGAAACGAGATAGTTGTGCAGGGAGAAAATGGCATCCTGGAGATGATGACTATGAGCATCTTGGAAGCAAAAGCATAATGAGCAATGAAAGCTAGGAGAGGTCAAAGCTTCATGGCCCAACTTTGAAGAACTTGGCCTGCAAAGCGAAGAGCATAAGCTGCAATATCTTGATCTAGGATGTTTTTGATATTGAAGGAAATCAGAGCTATGACCAAAGCCTCAGTTACTTGGGGTCCTCAATTCTGCATAGTGGAGTTCAAAATGTTTGCTGTTTCCACTGACTAGTTCAGTTGCCAAAACAGCTGGCTTGTAATACTGTCTGAGTCAGAAAATGAACTCCAGAAGCAAGTCTGATCCAGTGAGTAACAATCAATTGAGAGTGGATGGCATTGCTTCAGGAGGTTTGACAATGATGGTAAGGAGGATCTGCAAATGGAGCTGAATCCAGGAGAGTTTCAAAATCTAACTTGGGAATTGATGACAGAGGAAGGAAGGGTCATGAGTCGATTGAGACAACTACTAACCTGGTTTCATTGGGATTGGTTACCATTTCCAGTAATTCCATGGAAGGACTGGTCAGGGGTACTTGACTGGGGGTATGAGTCTTGAGAGGACAATAGAATAGGTTCTGGCATGCAGATTAACTCATCAGCTGGAAGAGATGAAGGTCTTTATTGGACATGCTATCAAGCAGTTGTTGGTACCAAGACTCCAAATTTGACATATGAGCTGGATTAGAGTTGGGATAATGGACTTATATGATAGTTGACATTGTGCACTCTGAAATCAATTAAGCTCTAATTTCATAGAAATTAATCTCAAAATTAATGGGATAAGCTCTCCAGAGAAGAATTAATAATGATAGGAGCCAAGAGGTTGTTATGAGAAAATAACAAGGGCAAATATAAATGATTATTCTTAATTGCACCACAAAATGAACAATGATGGCAAGAATCTCCTGTCTAGGATGAGGAGAAAAATCAGGAAATTGAGGATGCCAGAGCAAGAATCCTGAATATGAAGCAATTCATATACCCTGATGGGGAGAAAACTGGATCCCAGAATTAATATTACCATGAGTAATTTAATCAGCCTGGCATAACAGAAGGTTGTGGGATCCATGCTCTAAGTAGATGGTAGCTAGGAGGAAGAGGATGAGAACCGCATGCTGAAGGTTGTCCTGAGCAGCGTTGAGTACTGATTGATTGTACTCCTCTTAAACTAAAGAAGTATTCAACTGAGTGTCCAAAGCAGTATTCTCCTGTCCCAATCCTTTTCTCATTGTAAATCTAGGCAAGAGGGGGATGTGATGGGATTTTTCCCACATTCCCAACTGAAAAGATTACCAGAAGTTTCTAGGGATAATTCCCTATAGTGAAGTGAATTGGATATTGGTTGACCCTGATTTCAGGCTAACAATGTCTGGGAAATTTAGGTAATTTGCCTGGTTTGGATCCATCAGGGATTGATATGGGTGAATGCTTAGGATCTTATTGGGCAGAGTTGTTGATGAAATGGGGGCATCTGATAGTTGATTGCTGATTGACTATAAGGTGTACTGATTGGGATTGATCAGGGTTCATCACCAACTGATTGGGAATTTAGGGATTAAGTTGTGAGGCGAGTGATGCCAACTGCCACTATCAAATTGATCAGTTTGTTTGTGACCTGTCTTAATGGGTAACAAGTCCCATTACCTAAGCAGGTCACTTGCCAAATATGGTTGGTTTGCTGGGATCAAGAGGAAAACGTTAGGTACACGTTTTCTAACTCTTTCCATTTTAGGTCTCAATGATGTCTGATGATGGAATTCTAGCCAGGATGGGGAAGACCATTGCTGATGAGATGACTATGGATAATTCAATGGCAATGGCTACCATTTCATCAATGAGGTGGCAACTGAGAGTTAGGTGCTGAATTCCCACATTAAATTCCCCTAAGAATTCACATACTAAAAAAAGTAATTAATAGATTACTCACCAGATTAATTAAATTTGTTAACAGCTCTATTTTTCTTCAAGGAAATTATTACTGTGTGATTTAATTGATGACTCTTCATTAGGATTAAGAGTAAGGATCTGAGAGTAGATCCAGAGAAGAGAAGATAGGCTAAGTTGGAAATTGCTGCCAACTGTGTGTCACCAGAGAGAAGCTGTAAATGAGGATCTGAGCATGGATTAAGTTAGGCAGTATATGGGAATGAATCCCTATTAGAGACATCTTAAGTATTTTGAGGAGGAATACTGGTCAAGCTTTGGACCCAACCCTATTGATCTATTCATCTACAATAATAGTCTTCATAATATTATCAATCAAATGTATACTATTATAGACAACACAAAGAATTGCACAACACTGAACCTGTGCAGTTATAAATTCAGGTTATATCAGTTGTGAACATTAACAAAACCCTTAAATTTTAACAAGGGTGAAGTGCATCCACTTGACTTTGTAGATTGTTGATATCTTCAATCTATTAAATCAACTCATTTATGAGTGGCACTGAGAGCCAATTTCATGGTGACAAGTTAGTTTAGCTGCCGCATTTCATTTTTTAATGCATTTAGTGGCATCTCTGAGTTTGAGCTGATGTTGCTTGGTGGCAAGCACACTTTGCTCCAACCCACTTACCACAACTGGTAGGGCTGCCAAGTTCCCAAGGTGTTCATGATGAGTGGTTAGGGAAATTTCAGGGGAGAGGGGAAATTCATCCTGAGTGATTTGGATTCCTTGGGCAATGCATCCTAATTGGACATTGAGGTTTAAACTTGCTGAATTAATGCCTGGAGGTGTTCATCATGAATTCCTGGGCCAGCACTAGGTCCAGGAGGTCATCTTGGCACAGGGGTTCCCATCCACCATCCTGTCCATCATGATCAGGGGTCCCTATTCACCATCCTGTCTGTCACAACCAGGGGTCCCTGTTCACCATCACGCCTGTCATAACTTGTGCCATGTGTCAGGGACTGGAATATCTTTAACCCAGTCTGGTATAGCAACTTGTGAACTTGCCATGCCTGAGCTAAGAGTCCAGTATAACAAGGGAAGGATGATGATAAAAAATATAAAAGCTGTGAATAAAGGTCTGTTGGGCCCTAATATAGGTTGTAGAGCTTCAGCTAGACTAACCCCTGTTAGGGCCAAGATACCAGTGACAGTGGGTAATTGTGAAATTGAGTTTGAGGAAATATTTGGATTTTCAGAGTTATTTAATTGATATATGCTTGATAATAAAGATCCTTGTACTTTACTAAGGATCAAAAGCAAGTAAATCAAGTAAGTATTTAGAAGCATCTCAACTTTATTGACTGCAAGGAATGATTTTAGAAATATTCAGCTTATATTCACTTTTCAGACTAATTGAACTAGCTTTAGGGCTTACTTGATTCTTATCTAGCTTTAGATTCTTTAGGCTCTTTCTGTTTTAGATAACCAAAGCTTAGACTAGTAGTCAACTGCCTAGTTAGGACTACTAAGACCTGGCCCAAGTGTTCTGATGTTTGATTTAAATTCAATAGGCTTGAATCGACTCATCTGACTTGTTATTTGTCTGCTATATGACTTTGCTATCATCTTTGATTGTTTAAGCTAATTACATATATCATATATTATATCAATAAGAACTGATATATCAGGGATATCTCATGTCAGGCTTTGCCCTGACACCATGCTCACCAGGAACTCTTTGTGGCCCTGAAGAATGGAGGCTATAAGGCCATCACATACTTTATAGATCATTTCCTCCAATGACTAGAGGTATCCATTTACAGAGAAGATAAAGTTATCAACTCCAGCTCATTTATTGAGGGTATGATCTATGACATTAAGAATAATGACCTATAGTTGACTAAAATGCTTAGTGAGTTCCATTTGAACAAACTTATGATTCTTTGATCCAGATAGGTTAACACATCAAGTATCTCATTAATGAGCTGCCAATTTTTCAATATAGCATTTCAGTTTTCACTGCCAAACTAGGAGGCAGATTGGTAGAATCTGGAGGAGCTGCAAACGTAATGCCTCCAATAACTGCAAATGGCGGAGTAATTCCTAATGATGGAACCCAGCTACTTGGAGTAGATGGTACAAGGTGGGATGTACAAAGTGATGCAGATAGCATTCTGTACATCCAGCTCCAACCTGATCTACATTGAGTGAATAACTTTGAGCCAATATTACCATAGGGGCCAGCACTGCAAAAGACCATCTTCTATTAGCTTGGCCTCCAGGGACAAAGGCCCCAGATAAGAGGGGCTGGAGGGCTTTTACAAAGTCTAAGTGTAAGTGATATAGCTCTGTGGATCATGCATGGAGGGTCACCTCCAACAACAGGGGAATTAGAATGTCATGGGTTGCTGCTGAATCTCCTATGTGCATACTGATTGCCCAGTTGCTAAGTTGGGCAGCTTCACAATCCAGGCATTTTATGAAGCCAAATCATTATTGTCCATTGTTTATTTATCTTATACTTTCACTGTGAACTTGGGGTGTACCTGGCAGGGAGTCACCAGTTTTGTCAGTACCATGGAGGTTGCTATCACATATCCCCTTAATTTTTTGAGGCCAGGGTACCCAAAGCTCCTGAGTTTCGGATAACACGTTTGCTTTCCTTGGTCAAAAAAGTCTTTGCTCAGGATACTACACCTGGTGTGTAAATCCTAAATATATGTTCGTCCCTAAGTTAACAGAGGTAGGCCAATTTGACTTAAAATGGCAAAATTGAGAATAATCTTTATTTGCTTCAAATCAAAACTATATGGAAATTCAGGGAGGTTTTTTCAGTTAATCTCCAAGCTTTCCAAGCTAAGATCTATATTTGTTACAAATTGGGGATTCTGATCAGGATGGTCATCTCGGTCGAATAGGTTTTGCTCACCACATGGATTAGGTTTGAACCCCATGGAAACTTTGGGGGAGCAACAGTCAACTGCATAAGTCAGGGTTGATCCCCAATGTCGGAAGGCTGCGATTTTTGCTGGGGATTATCAACAATAAATGTTTGGGCTATCTCATCAGATCGGGATTGATCCCCTTTGGCCAACACATCCAAATCTCAAATTTGGGTAGGAATCCGGCCACCATCTATTTAATTTTGCTCAAACCACCTCTATAAGGACTTCCAGAAGGTTTGCCAGGATAGTGAATTTAAACCTTTTTGGCCTCCACCGGCGCTTCCTAAATCACCCAAGAGGTAATATCTTATTGGCTACTATCTAGTTGCACCCACATTATCTGAACAAGGTTTAAATCTAGATCCCTTGCTTAACCAAATAAGGCTAGGTTAGCTAAAGTTGATAGACATTTTAATGAGTTTTTACAAACCCCATGCTTATCATCTAACCAACTGTACCTACGTAGACGAAGGGTGACTTTAAGGAATCATCGGATTTAAAATCAAGTTTATAATACCATCTTAAAATTAACCCGGTATGGAAATAACTGGGATTGAATGCGGGTATTGAAGGTTGATTGGTAAGTAAAATATATCGGCAGATATTACAAACCAAACTTATGGTTTAGAAATTGGTTGGGCTTGCCTTCTGTTTATAACTTGAACCTAAACCATATAACTTTAAACCTATAATCGGGTATCAGCCTTATACAAAAGTACTGGTTATTAAGGTTCCACTTATGTAGCAGCGATACTATGATGCATACAAGGTGAAGCTTTTAAGGGGATGCTATCAAATTCTTTTTTAACAAACGGCAGCTAGTTTTATCTAGATAACCCAACCTCCTCCCAACCTTTAGCTTATTTAATAATCCATCCGATTTTAGCTAAAACGGATGGGTTTAAACTGGTTAATGACCACCTAGTGGTAAAAAAATAAACTGGTTAATGACCAATGGAGTCATCCAACCAACTTAAATTGGCCAAACCTGACGAGAGTGCACCGTTATAAAATGGGTTTAAGCCTGGGCCATCTAGCTTATGATGGGGTCCAGGGAAGTAAATTATATAGGGGTGCAGCCGGCGCCCAGATACCAGGAGGGTTCCCTTTTTACAACTAGGTGGGTATAATAACCCAGAATCTTGGGCGAGGTCGAAGTCTGGTATATCAGACATCAAGTTTAAAACCTAGATCTTTAAACTCAAGGCCGCCATTCCACTCATCCTAGATCTAAGGTTAGGGTACGGTGGCCAGTTCAACCAACTCCAAACCCATCTATACCCCATTTAAACCAGTACTGGATATAAGTTATATAGAATTTCCAAATCATGTACATAAACCGGGATCCGCAACTTTATTTTTTAGTTACCTCGATACCTTAACCAGGGTTAACTGATCCCAACCTTTTCACATGGAGGTCGCTTCAGCTTACCCGAACCTAAAGACCCCAGATCGTACCTTAACCTGGACCCAATCGGCCCCAACCCAAACCTTTAAAAGGGTTCCATAATTTATAAAGAACTCACCTACCTCGCTTTAGCGACCTTTCCCTAAGGGTAACCTTGATAGGGTACCCTACGCCGGGTTTTAAATTTAGGTAGGCTAAACTGATCACCTTACCCGTAAAAAATCTTTGGGGGTGGCAAGGGCAATACCCTGCAAACCTTGACTCTTTGATGGGTCAAAAAGGTGGGATGGTTTACAGATAAGTATGGATCCCGTCGGGTAGACCCCACCGTGAAAGTTTTTGGGTGCGATACCGCCAGTTTGGGAAAGTTTAAACTTGGGGTTTTAAGTGGTAGCCGAAAGGATTAAACTTGGCATGCGGTTAAACGCGTGGCTCTAAGGTTTAAAGGGCGCCGCGATTAGAGATAGGGGATTTGAGATGGTTTTGGGCTTCAATTTTAGACTTAATTGCCGCTTGGGGGTCGGTTGAGCGCTCATGGTATTATTTATGGAAGCTCAGTTTAAGCGTTTAGAGTTTCAATAAACGATGGCCGTTAAATTTTAAACCCCCTAAAGATCGGGTCGAGGTACACATAAGAAGCTAGCATCGATGAGGGTTAAAGGTCAGCTGCCCACCCGGACTTTTAATCACCTCGAGCCCTTCGTACGTACCCTTCCCTAGAAGAGATGGGGGATAGGTTTAAAGGTCAAGGCCTAGAAGAGATGGGGGATAGGTTTAAAGGTCAAGGCCTAGAAGAGATGGGGGATAGGTTTAAAGGTCAAGGCCTAGAAGAGATGGGGATAGGTTTAAAGGTCAAGAGATTAAAAAACGGTTGGCGGCTAAAGGGGTAACAGGCTTTATCTATAGGGTTCGATATCTGTAGGGGCGTGGGATCAGGCCATCGTATCGGGCTCGGCTTCCGTTTCGCAGCCGCCGAGGCCCCGGGTGAGGTATTGGGTGAGGTACAGGTTGGCATCGCACAGGGCCCCCAGGTCCGAATGCAGGCGGCCCAAAACCTTGAGCAGGGCGCGGAGGGGCGGAAGGTAGGTGGCCAGATCCTGCCGGAGGGCGGGGGCGTGGTTAAGCAGCAGATGGTGGCACCAGAGGAGCAAAAACTCAAGGTGGCGGCAATTCGTCTCCGCATACCCGCCCAAGAACTTGAGCAGCGCGGGGAGGTGGCGGACCGGGAAGGCGCGAGCGATGAGGGGGACGTCGGAGGGCGGCACGGCTTCGAGAGCTCGGCGGATCCACGCCTTCTCATTCAAGCGGAAGGCCATGGAGAGGGCGAGTAGGAAGTCGTGGTGTTCGAGGGTAGCGCGGAGGGTGGCCGGGGTGATATCGACGTCAAGATCCACCGGGTCAAAAAGGAGCGTATCGTCAAGCGAAAAGATGAGCAAGCCCTCGGTGGAGGCGGCCGCCCACGCCCGGCCGGTGGGGGCAAAGCGAACCCCCATCGTGCGAACCTCGGGTCGCGTACGGCGGACCGAAAGGTCCCCTCGAGCCACCCCCGGAAGGGTGTCGCGCCCGTATCTCTTGGCGACGGCGGGGTCATCGCTGACGTCATCGATGAGGCTGAGGGGACCCGCCTCCGTCATCTGGGACGAGTTCAACTTCTCCTGCGTGCCATTGAGAGACCTGTTGCGCGAGATCTGGAACTTGCGGATTAGCACCGCGGTGGCGGTGTCGTAGATGCACACGAACTTGGTGTCGCCCCCAGCTATGATACAGTTGCCGTCGCAGGTGTAGCCGAGCGAGTTGAAGTACGTGCCACGGGGGACCCTCGTGAGGTCGCTGGCCAGGCGCCCCCCGGCGATGTCGTCGCGAGCCTCGATCGACCCGGTCTGCGCGCCCTCGGCGGGGTTCCAGAAGGTCACCTGGCCATTAAGGGACGCGACGGCCAGTTGGGCACCATCGGGGCGGTAGGCGAGGGCCAAGACCTCGGAGTCAATCTGGAGCATCTCAACATGCCGCCCACGCCCAAAGACATCCCAAACGCGCACCGTCTTGTCCCAAGACCCGGTGGCGATCAGGTTATCGGCGGGGCTAAAGGCCATGCAGCTGACGGGCCCCGTGTGCCCGGCTAGCACCTCGAGGAGCTTTCCGCTTTGCATCGACCAGACGAATACCTCAAAGGTATCGATGGACCCAGCGCACACCAGCTCCCCACTCGGATCCACGGCCAGGCACGAGAGCTGGACGGGCTCGGGCGTCGTAAAGGTGCGAAAGTTACGGTACCGCAGCAGGTCAAAGGCGCGCACCGTACCGTCGCGCGACGCCGACAGCACGATCTGCCCGCCCTTGGCAAACTCGACGCCGGTGACCGGGCCGGTGTGGTCCGCGAAGGTCACAAAGCAGAACCCCGAGCCGGTGTTCCAAAGCTTAACCTTGCCGTCTTGGCCACCGGTGGCGATGGTCTGGGCGTCGGGTGAGTAGGCCATGGCATTGAGCTCAAAGTGGTGGCCCTGCTGCTTAAGGACGTACGATTCGGACTGCCACTCCCACACCAGCAGCTGGCCAAACTTGGTGGTCCCAAAGGCCAGCCATTCCCCGGTTATGTTGATGGCGACGGTATCCACCTTCGTCTGCGAGATGCTCAAAGTGTGGATGTTAACAAAGTCGGGCAACTCCCAGAGCCCAAAGGTGCCCTTGCTGAACCCCACTAGCAGAAGGTTGGCCGCGGGATGGAACGCGGTGCTGATGACGCGGCTGCCGGGCTGCCCCAAGCAGTTGCGGGTGACGTACAGCCACCGTAAGGTATCCAGGTTCTTGCTGGCCCGCTCCCCCTCGTAGACGTCTTGGCCCTTGTCCGCCAAAAGCTCCCGGAGGGTGGTGTACTGCCACTCCAAGCAGATGCCATCCCGGCTGACGGTGTAGATGATAGCGTTATCCTTGGAGAAGAAGCACCCATGGATAGAATCCTTGTGGCCAGCCAGCGTACAGGGCAACTCGTCGTTGCCCACCGCGAACACCTTGCAGGTCATGTCCTTGGACCCCGTGATGATGAATCTAGCCCAGTTTAACAACCATACGCCAAGCCAAGTACTTGCTGTCGCTGGACCAATTGAGGGTGGTGACGTCATCAAAATGCCCCACCAACTCGCGAACCTTCACGAACGGCGTAAGCTCGCGGTGAGCGCCGGCGCTCGCCACAGGTAGACCTTCTTATCGAGGGCGTACGCAAAAAGCCTTTGGCCCGTTAGCAGCGCGGCATGCCTTACTTGCCGTCGGGGCTAAATTTCAGGTCGCGGACCCGCCCGTGGAAGTTGAACCGGTGGAGGATGAACTTGCGCGCCAGGTGCACCAGAAAGCCGTGGCCCGCTAAACCAGATTAGGGTTTATAATCGGGGTACCTTCGTCGGCCACGAAAACGAGGCTGCCGTTCGGGGACAGCGCCAGCGCCACGATGTCGGTGGACGTCTCGACCGGTAAGGTAACCGACCGATTCCTACTTTTCAGCAAAACGACCGATCGCAACTTACTGCACCAAGTTGAAGAGGGTGACGCGGTTCCCCACCGGCGAGATCAACGTGTTGCCATCCGGCGTGAACAGGACGTTGCCCCGCTTAAACACCGTCCCGCAGAGGTTGGAGAACTTTATGGGGTTAATCCCCGCATAGCAAATTTTCAAAGAGGTTCCACTTAACGAGATTCAACTAATCCCCCCACTAACGATACAGAGCCAACCACCCCATCTGATGCCGAAAACGGGAACCCTAAACCTTTAGCCGCCCGCCAACCCTTAACTCCCAAAACTTATAACTTTAGGGTCGACGTAACCGGGTTCAGTAAAAGCCGTTCGCTAAACTCGAAGGTTTGATAAATTTGAAGCTGAGCATTCTATTAGCCCATATGGCCATCATCCCGGCCCCCCAGCTGTGAAAACGATATATAGGGGATACCATTAACCCCATCCGTATTTAAGTGAACCGGCGGCGCAGCCATACCGGGTCGACAAAAATTTATCCCCGCACGGCAAAAGCTTAAACTCCAAAAAGGTTTGAACCCGTTGGGCCTGGACTTGTGAAATCAAGTAACCTTTCAGCGGGTGCGAGATGGGTAGTGTCAGTGGAAGTATTAGAGTACCCGGTTCAAAAAAAACATGATACGAACTATCAAAGGTCCATAAATTAAAAACCCAAACGCTTTTGTAGTGGACGAGTAAAATACCGGCGATTGGTGAACCCCGAAAAGAAGGTTTGGCCTTGGTTAACTTTAAATATTTGACCCCCAAAAACAGCTTGGAAAGATGTAGCGTTAGCCAAACCGTAACAATTTACACCGGCGGACTAATCTTTAGGATGAGGTAAACCTGTCGAGGTTTATAAAAAATGTTAAAAACCTTGGCTTTTAAAAAACCCCTTCGCAAGTTTAATTTAGAAGGTTGGCCTTTCGTTATACCGTAAACCCAAAGGTTATGAAGTTCACATCGTCAAACTTTAAAAAAAAGCTAAAAAAGTTACCTTGAAGTTCGATTTCATAGCTTTCTCGAAATTAGTCTAGGGGTTCAGAATAAGAGGTGAATGGTCTATATAGCTGTATAAGGGGTTAATTCAGATATAAGATGTTTTGCTCACTCGGCTATAAATCCCTTCAGTTGCTTCAAGTTGTCTAGATTTACCGGTTATCGGATCATTCGAAACGGCGGATTTGGTCCCGAACCTCAATTTAATCTATCCGTGACCCCAAAAAGGTTTTTGATTTTCAAATTTGGGTTCTCGCTCCCCACTACTAAAACTATCGAGATATATTTCATTTCCCAAAGACCACGAAAGCTAAAGGGGTTTGGGGTTTACCATAGGTATTCTTTTAAGCTATAGGTGATTTATAGAATACTAGCGTATTCACCCATGCTTCGCTACGGTATCTATAGAATTTTAGATGCTTCAAATCTTTATTTAAATTTATGTTATAGATTAAACTCTCAGCCATAACAGTATAGCAAATACCATCAAAATCTATAGTAAGTTCACTCGCTATACATAAAACTTTTCATTTTACTTTAGATTTTCAAAAATCTCTTTAGTGCTCACCTACATCATAAGAAACCTACATACCAAATTTTAAGTTTCTAGGTTGGTATTTTTTGGAGATTTTGTGATGCGTCAGTCGGTGGTATTTCTCTTATACATACAGATAAGAAAGATTTAAAACTCCCTTACTTTCCACCTGGACCCGCACTTCGCTAAATTTTGAAGCTGAGGAGCCCCCTGACCCCCTTCCCCCTCCGCCGTGGTCAACTAACAGTTTGCCGTTGACAGCCTGTTTAGTTGGTTTAAATTAGGTTTCTGTCATCTTGCTCATCTGAGCCTTCCGGCCCATTCTATTATCTTATTTTTATCGTTCCCTTTTCGGCAATTCTGTCCCCTGGTCACCTTACCTTGAATAAACAGCTATGTAGATTTAAATTAGATGATCAAAGGTGATATAGAAGTGATTGCGCCAGGATTCGAACCTCCGACCTTTAGAAATTTTAAGTTTAGAGCCAAAAGCTGAGCCGATTATGCTAGAGGAGGTATTTTTAAAATCGATTGGACTTTAGATTCAAAGTCTTGATTTAGTTTAACTTGCTAATTACCCAAATGTCCACTACCCGCTTAACAAAACTATTTATATCAAATCAACCGAATACCAAACTGCTCAGCCGTAACATTATACCGAATACCTTCAAAAACATATAAGATAAGCACTCGTTACATATAAAACTTTTTACTTTAAAATGAAAATAATAACTTTTAAAATCCATGAACCTTCGCGGGCATGCACACAAACAAAACACCAAAGTTTCATCACAATTGGATGAATGGTATAGGGACGCATACGGGACAAACATGCAAAGAAGCAAACTTACATACATACATCCATTTATATATAGCTAAGGAATTAAAGTTCCATACTTAATACAGGGTTAATAGCGGACTGTCAAATGAGGTAAGGCAAGGCCAAGACTTAGTTGGGGGTGTGCCAAATGCATTACAGGATCTTTTGGAAGAATATAATATTTGTAATAATTAGTGGGCTGGAGGACTCAACCCAAGCACGTTTTTTGCTGCTTACTAAATGCTACTTGGCAGCCCCCTTCCCAGATAAAGGGAGCAGCCGACTCAGGCGCAGACTTCTTGGGAGATGACTGCGACAACTGCGTTTTGCTCTTTAACAATAAAATTATAGAACCCATATTGAATTGACCGGTTGATCTTTTGAATTAAATTATAAAACCCATATTGAATTGACCGGTTGATCGAATTTTGAATTAAATTATAAAACCCATAAAAATTAAATATTGAATTGACCGGTTGATCGAATTTTGAATTAAATTATAAAACCCATATTGAATTGACCGGTTGATCGAATTTTGAATTAAATTATAAAACCCATATTGAATTGACCGGTTGATCGAATTTTGAATTAAATTATAAAACCCATATTGAATTGACCGGTTGATCGAATTTTGAATTAAATTATAAAACCCATATTGAATTGACCGGTTGATCGAATTTTGAATTAAATTATAAAACCCATATTGAAATTAATTAAATTATAAAACCCATATTGAATTGACCGGTTGATCGAATTTTGAATTTGGAAGCGAGCGAGCCAAGCAAAAAGTATAGTCTCAATTTTATGCCAATTCTAAATTTTATGATGGAACTAATTTTATGAGCATCGTCTTATGTTGTACACTGGTAGATTCCAGGCTTCTGTTACTTTTTTACTATAAATCATTTGCATATAGCTTATAACTATTTTCACATGGCTTGCCTTGAAGTGTAGCCAAGTAAAACATCATTTACTAGCGTAACCTTACTACGTTTGCTTAGTTGTTGGAAACTTCACGTATTTTAGTAAAAATAGGCTAGTATATGAGATAAACAGAACGTCTCTTAATATAAATCAAAAAATCAAATTTGGACTTGTATAAACAAAGTATAGGCTTTAGTTTTGTGCAGTATTTAAGTTGTATCAAAAAACTCTTTATGTTAGCTGCTTTTCTTTACATTAAAATAGAGAATTGATTATCATGAAAGGGAGAAACCACTAGATAAGTTAGATTTATAAGTACTATTAGAACCGTTAGAAACATATTTAAAATGTTTAATCAACCTTTTGCGTCCGGGTAAAAAAGGGAGGTTTAGATCAAAACAAAGAAATTAAGGTACAACGAAGATGCCTTTTCGCACTGTCTGCAAACCTCCTTATATAATTCAAAATTAAATTTAAAGCAACTTCTATCCCGAAAGCGTGTGTACTACATTATTGATACTTTTTAAACTAGACTAAAGCCTTTATAAACATTCGCATCTGCGGTTTAAAATTTAATGTTATTATATAAATCCTCATTGTAATAGCTAAGCAGAGAGATATAATATCTAGATAAACGATAAAAAAGAATAAGCTTCTTTTAGTTTCATTCTTAAATTTACCCATGTAGCCTAGTTGCCACACCCTATACCTTTGAGTGCTTCAACCATACGTTGAGTGCCCTCAATAACTTTACCAAGGTTAGCAAATGTATAGCAGACACGAAGGTAAGGTGCACCCTTTTTCAACTGAGGGCTTAAGTGCTTGCCTTCACCAGCATAGTTGTTTGTATCAAAGAAAACCCCAGGAACGATGACGACATGCTTTTCAATCAACGCATTAAAGAGCTTTTCCATGGCAAGGTACGATGGAAGAGTTCCGCCTTCCAGAGTCAGCATATCCTTTGGTAAGCAAGGTTTCAGCCATAGGAACATCCCCGCAACGGGTGGAGTAAAGTCCACAATTTTCCCTTTAACGGGCATGAGGATGGACATTATGGAATCCCTTCGGTATGTAAACTGAAGGCGTAGCGCGGCGACGTGCTGCTCCAGCTTGCCATTGCCCCACCCCTGAATAAGTAGCTGTGCCAATATACTTTGAGAAAATCCAGACGGCATTTGAATGGACACCTCATTGATAAATTGTAATTTGAGTATCAAGGAAGACTGTGCCGTAATCCATCCGACCCTGAAACCTGGAGCTATGGTTTTTGCCCAGCTATCCATTCTAACCACCCGCCCATCGACATCAAGGCTGAGAAGGCTAGGTGTTAGCGATTTATAACCAAAAACATCAATAAATTCCTGAGCATCCATATCTTCCTTCCTCTCACTTGTGATAATTCGGTTTGGATTGAATGGAGGGAGCTGAAGATAATAATACGGATCGTCTTCAAAAATGATGAGCTCCAATTCTTGAGCCACCTTGTATATCTGCTGCCGTCTAGCTAAAGACATTGTCGCGCCAGTCGGGTTTTGTCCGCAAGGGACCTGGCTTCAATAAATAAATGCAAATGTAACTTACGGTATACATAAAGCGGCAACTATTGCCGGGATTCTTCTGATTCCAGCTACCAGCCACGTCCTTCAAGGAGCTTGGAACAAGGCCTTCCTCGTCGATATCGACGGATAGTAGTTGGAGACCAAAAGCTGTAAAGGTTTCCAGTGCGGTTGGATAGCACCAGCGAGCAACAAGGATGGGATGCTTGGGCATAAGAAATAACGACAGCATTTTATATAACGAGTCGGTATTTCCGGCTGTCGGTATAACATCCCAATCTTGGTAGCAAGGCTTATGTAACTGCTGGGTATGCTGGCGGAAAAAATCTCGAAGAGGTGCCAAACCCAGTCCATTGCCATATTGTTGGGCCTGGTTAAGCCCGATAGGACAATCCGGGCCAGCTTCCTGGCTTACCTTGTACTCTTTTAGCTCTCCTGAGATGGGATCCTTAGCCTTAAAAGAAATCTCCCTAATCGGAAACGCATCAACTCTAGGCAGTCCTTAGAATTACGGTTAGGGGTTATAAATTAGATACGCAAGCCACAAAAAGTAATAGTACCACTAGCTAGATAAATGTTATCTGGATTTTTTCGGTACTCTAATAAAGTTTTGAGTGGGCTTGGCCTTCTTAAAGAAGCCTCGGGTGTCAAGTAGCGTTCAAAGTTTTTGGCTTTATGTAAACCCTTGTCAGTGTTGTTTTGTCCTTCAAAGGCCATGTAATTAGAAGCACAAGGAGGGATATAAATACAAATGTAAAAGAGCAAAGTTGCTGTCCAA
This sequence comes from Massospora cicadina, assembly GCA_022478985.1. NCBI lineage: Eukaryota > Fungi > Entomophthoromycota > Entomophthoromycetes > Entomophthorales > Entomophthoraceae > Massospora > Massospora cicadina. The sequence goes on along the minus strand of JAKSZP010000056.1, from coordinate 14,725 downwards.
AGTAAATTGATTAATTTATAATAGTATAAAATAAAGTGCTTTTGATATGTTATTTATTATATTTGTTTGCCACAACCAACTAGTAATTTCGGCAAACCCCGCTAATACTCCAGATAGCAGCCTCACGTCACTTTTAATCACAAATATAGTACTTCTAACGTTCACTGTATTATCATTTGTGATCCCACGTTTTTACCCAACTGCCACAAAAAACCTGTATTCAAGTTCTGAAACGCGGTTAAAACGAGATATTCACACAAATAGTTAGTTAAATAGATTACTATTTATTACAAAAAAAGGTTAATTGACCCTAAAAGTGGTAAACGCTACAGTTTTATTTTATTTTATTCGAGGTGGGCCGATCTGGGGACGATACCGCACTGATTGAGGGGAAATCGAATGAATGGGAAAGGAGGATAAAATCCGGAAAACCTCCATACGCGGCATATGATAAGCCAGGACTAATGGACCGCCTTTGCTATTCGCTATCTCGGTTCGGGGCATTGGTGCGCAACGCCAACACAGTCATAATTGTCCCCTACCCAAAGTTCCAGTACCGGAATTGAACTCGGGGAGGCAGCGTAAACGCTACAGTTATATTAACCTTTACTGTGTATAAGGTCTACCTTATAAACTGATAAGGTGTGTGTAATTTTATTTGATTGCCCAAGATTTAAAACTAGAGGTTGTCTCTAAAATAATGGTGTAGTTTTGATTAAATTTGCCAAAGTTGAAGATAACTTTCATTTTGGGTTAGGCAATTTTATTAAAAGTTGGAATTGCCGGAGTTCTATGAATGCCATGCTTTTTTAAAACTCCGAAGCTTGGTTGCAAAGATAAAAGATGCGGAGCAGAGAAAGCTTTATATTTGCTCAAACTAAAATTTATCATTATAGCAGGATACCCAAGGACCCTGATTGCTATTTCTAGACATAAAATTAATCCTAAAGGCAGGGATTTACAATGAACATATCATCTTTAGGACCTCTTACCAAACCAAGTTAGGGCTGTCTTACTCTGATATGTCAAAAAAGTTATTTACTTAAAACAAGACAATTTATATTCTTACCTATTACTGTCATAACCTGCTGATTAAAGTAAGACTGGGATTCCAACCTGGGTGTGTAACAACCCAGTGGAAAGCCCAGAATGCCAGTGGCATAGCAGCCCTAATGACTTGGAGGAGGGATTCCCTATGTTTCTTGTGAGGAAAAATAAAAGGTAAATAACATAACAAAGGCCCCATAGCAAACCAGATGGCTGCAATGGGGCAACCACAGGTCTTGCTGGGGCAACTTCCAAGAGTGGAAGAGGCTTGAAGGATGACCAATCTTCTGGGTTTGCAATAGCTGTCCTTTAATTTCAGTCCCAAAATTTCCAGGTTCAGTTTTATATATAATTATCCTTTAGCTCATTAGATTTTTCTTTACATGAAAATGCTGGTTAAGTTCACAAATCAGATCAAATTGGCTTGATTCAAATATTGTGTAAGCTTGGGCATTGCCTTGCACTTGTTGAGGTATTCCATACTGTTGCTTGGAGTCAATAATGTCATCAGAACAGTAGATCAAATTTGTCATAGCTAGAAGATGACATAATCATGGGGACAAGTCCAAGGGACAAAGCTACATATCATGAGGCCAAGAAGGTGAATTTGGCTGGCCTCCCTGACCTCAAGAATACCATAGATCAACGCTGGGCTAAGGCAAAGTATGCCCAGGTTGGTCCTATGGATGCAAAAGAAGTTTGGCCCTTATGAGAGCAGGAGCATTAAAACAAACTAGCCTTGTTATGGATAAAAATGGTTTGCTATGATTTTTAGGTGAATGGGTCTTGAAACCCATTCATTTTTTAAATTTCCAGCTTGGGTCAGCTGCTCCTATGATCAATTACCTGAGTTCAGTCAATTACCAAATATAGTGTTGTTATTTTTTGGACAGTATTGTTAGAATCTGTCAGGTTATTTGCACTGGTCAAACCCACTGAGCAATGGATGGATGATGTGGGGATCATTGGTCTTTTGGACACATGTGAAAATATACTTAAAACTGGAGCAATTTCCCCAATTGATTCTTTATTTATTTTTATAAATACAGCTACTTTTTGCTGTCTCATCTTTCTTATGCTAAAAACAACCTACCTTCTCTCAATTGCCCATTTTGCTTATATACATCAGCTTCAGGTGATACTGCTTCTCATTGTTTGGGTTATTCTATTCCACCAATTCACCTTGAATTTGGCTTGTTATTCTCTAATCCTCTGTCACAATAATCATAGATAATTTACTTTGTATTTGACAAATGTCAACATCACCTTATTACCTTATATAGAAGCGATCCAATAAAAACCATTATATCCAGTAAAGACCCATTATCCTAATATCACCTCATCTCAAGGCATTCAAATAATTGTAACTGATACTATCTTCAGCAGATTCCGCCCTGCTGTCCCACAATTATCATCCAGTCATATCAGAATCTCAACATTACCCCTTCCTTGACTGGACAATAAGATCCTATTGTTTGTAAGGTCAGAGGAACTTCACGTGTACTCAGTTAATGATCTGACCACTTATAGGATCCTTGATGGTATATGCATTGACCCCAGTTTTCTCTATTACTTTGAATGGACCAATACAAATACTGGCCAGCTTGTGTTTCTGCCCAAATCCATGTTGGTTGTAAAAGAGACCATATCGCCTTCCTTGAATGGTGCCAGCCCACTATGACATGCCTGATCAGCAGCCTGATTCCAGATCTTCTTAGCTAAGCTGAAGGAATACGCTTTGGTCTGCAATTTGATCAGAATGTTTTTGAGGTTAGTCAGATAGCGGTGGGGTTTCAGTCCACTGGTATCTTCTACACATGCATAAAGTAATATCAGAAGGGCTAGGTGTCAGCTGTATAGTAATTGGAAGTGACTCTTCCCCATAGTGGAATGGTAACTAAAAATAAGTAAACATGGTGGTGGAAAGAAGAGAGCTCCAATCAGAAGGTCATTCCATTACTAATTTTAGTATGTTCACCAGAGTTCCATTTACCCATTCAACCATTCTGTTGGACTCTGGGTGGTATGGAGTTATCAGAACCCCACGGATTCCCATAAGCTTATTCAGCCTGGGGAGGATGTGTGAGGTGAAGTTGGTTCCATTATCAGTGAGCTTAAACTGAGGGCAGCCATGCCACTAAATAATGCATTCCATCACAAATCTGGCCACCAAAACTGCCCCTAAATCTCATATCACCCTTGCTTCAACTCACCAGGTCAAGTGGTCGATGGCCACAAGAATGTACTTACAACAGTTGGCTCCTGTTGGCAAGGGCCCAACAACATCAAGAGAAACCGTGTGCCATGCAAAATGTGGTTTCACTATCTTATATGATGTTGTACAGTGGAATGGCTTCTGCACTTAGCACTGATGACAACAGGATATAGTTTTGAGTACATCAAAACTCATAATTTCCCAATAGTACCGGGGGTATAACAATTCCATAGTCTTATGCACCCCACCATGCCTGACCGCCCTGTGCGTGCTCATTATGATTCCCAGTCATGCTGAGGGCCACGGAAAATTTACCATAGAATTGCTGATTCATTTGTACAGTTCTCCATTCCGTTGGAAGGTATTTGTGCGCATTTTGTTTAACACTTTGATTACTTGGGGTGGTTCATTGTCATATTTTCCGCTGAGCATCTTATCATATATCATGTCGCTGAGGTCTGCTGTTACAGTAATAGTCAGTAATTGAGATAAACAGTCAGCATTCTGATGCTTCACTCATGGTCAATGGAGAATCTCAAAATCATAAGCCTGTAACTTGAGAGCCCATCGAGCCAACTGTCCTTCAGGTTCTTTGAGGTTCTGCAACTAGAGTAATGACGCATGATCTGTTATGACTTTAAACTTTACCCCATGCAGGTAGACTCTGAATTGTTTATATGTATAGATCACTGCTAAACACTCCCACTCGGTAACAGTATAATTATGCTCATGACAGTTCAGACTTCAACTACAGAATGCAACATAATGTTCTTCTCCCTCATCATCCTTCTGGAAAAGTACTGCCCCAACAGCTGAGAGGGACGCATCCATCTTAATGATAAACTCCCAATCAAAGTTTAAATATTGCAACACCAGCGCGCTGATCAAAACTGTATGGAGTGTATTGAAAGTGGATTGATGACATTCCATCCATTTAAACACAGCATCTTTTTTTAACAACTAGAATAGCGGCCCCCCAATACAGCTAAAATTAGGGATAAAGTGCCGGTAGTAACTGATCATTCTCAAAGGCACCTGGATGTCACGCTTACTATTAAAAGTAGTCATTTTGCTGATGGCCTCCACCTTAGCTGGTTGTGGTTGCAGCCCTTCTGAGTCTACCACAAACCCCAAGTATTCCAGCTGGTCTTTGAAAAGTTACATTTTTGAGGTTTAATTTTAATTTTTGCCTCAGCCAGCTGGTGGAATACTGCTTTGAGATAGTTGAGATGCTCTGAAAAGGTTTGAGAGAAAATGTTAATATCATTGAGGTATACTAGGATGCATGAAAGTTACAGGTCGCCAAGAATAGTGTCCATGGTATGCTGAAACGTAGCCAGGGTGTTGCAAAGTCCTTGAGGCATCCATGTTGGTTGAAAAAGGCCTTTAGAGGTGATTACAGCATATTTTTCCTGTTCCACCAGGGGTAACTTGATTTGCCAGTAGCCTGATATCAAGTCCATCGTAGAAAAGTAATGGGCACCCCCTAATTGGTCCAGAGCGTCATCAATTCTGGGCAAGGGATACAAATCCTTTTTTGTAATACTGTTGAGCTTCCAGTAGTTTATTACTACATGGTTGGTGCCATCCTTCTTTTTTACAATTAGAACAGATGAAGCCCATGGGTTTTTAAATGGTTCGAGCATCCCTTGCTCTAACAACTTGCCAATTTCCTCAGTAACCACATCTTCCACTGCCTGAGAATGGAAGATTGGTTGAGACCTTATAGGAGGATGATCATCAGTGTCTACTCAATGAACCACCCCCTGAGCACACCCTAAATCGTGATCATCAACAGCAAAAATCACCTTATACTTCTGAAATAAAGTATTGCTTGGTCTTTTTGTTCATCCAATAATCCTGTTAAATTACTCCGCGGTACCACCATTAGTACATCAGCTGATTTCTCATCTGGTAGACCAAATTCATCCAATGATCCAAACTCATGAATCTGACAGACCTTGTCTATGGGAATCAGATGTAGATACGCTACAGTTTGGTGGCAGCGAATTTTCATTGGTTCACTCTGAAGGTTTGCTAACAAAACCTTAATCTCTCCATGTCCTGGAAGTATGATTCCTGGAGCCACGTGCGGCTCAAACCAGGTTTGATGATAGAGCCCAATGACTTACACATATAACCCACTCGGCACTTCCACTTCTAACTCAGTGTTTTCTAAGAATTGCTGGCCAGAAAGGATAGATATGGGCCCTGCCGCTCAAAGAGGTATCCCTTGATATTCATATATCTGCTGGGGAGGGCCCAAGTCTTTCACTTTAATTAATGGTAGCAAACAGGCCATACCCCATCACTATAGGCAATGTTGATATGGCTCATATGCACCAGATCCTTTGGTACTCCACTAGTAGTAATTTAAATTGGTATCCGCTGACCCAGAATGGCGAGGGTCCCCTCTGTCTTATCAATGACAGCCACAAAACGGTGCAGGAAAGTGGTCCTGATTAAAAGGTCGTAGTTTTCATTCAGTAGCATAATCACCAGAGCTACAATAACAATGGACCCAAAGCGCAGAGGTAACCCACTCTAAGCCCCCCTCAGAGACAGTGCTTACAGCTCCAGCAGTTCCATAAACCATTCAATGGTCCACATCAGGCCTCAACATCAATTTTTCCATCAATTTAGTAGAAACTATGTTGACTGGAGCACCAGTATCTATTATAGCGCAAACTCTATTTTTCACTACAAAAATATCACAGTATGTACACTCAGAATAAGAAGAATATTGACTGTTTAATATGTGAACACTATGGGCTCTCTTTTCTCAAGAAAATTCATTATCCCCTCACCGACTTGGGGGTATTCTCTGACAATGTCATCTACTGGAAGGGCGACATTCACCCCTTTCAAAGTTGGCGCATCTGAGGCAGAATAAAGTGGTCTGAGGATGCTTGATCAAGCATTTGACAGGCATAAGGCTTCAGTTGTTTGAGGGACTCTTCTTTCGCCGCTGCCTTGACTTGAGCTTGGGTTACTACATTTACTCCTCCAACCGGCTGCTGGTATAAAATTCAGTCATCATACTGAGGGACTTGCGCAGGGTATACTACTATTGATTCAGGGACGTTTTGTGTGGGTGTCACGGAGGTAGAGGGTCCTGTCTCTACTCTGCTCCATTTTTTCCCTGATAGTATTGATCTTGGTGTACATAGTTCACATGGCGGTTATGGCAGAATTTTGCCAAATGACCAGGGCGACCACATTTATAGCTTTTAAACCCATAAGAGCCACATCTGGGATTGTCATAAGCGGGTTTAGACCAGAAAGTTTGGGGTTGTTCGCATAACCAGCCCCAGGTCTGTAGGCCAATTGTTGACAGTTGCATAGTTAGGTCCAAGTTAATAACTAGGTTGCTGGCAGTTTTCATGGCCAGCCCATTGATGCTGATCAAACTGTTAATTATAATTCAGCTGAGGATGAGGCGCAGAGTTATAGAAAGGCTGAGGATTACTAATTGGAGCTGGAGGCAGACGATAGGTAAACTCTGGAATAAGAGGGTGCAGTGGCAGCGGTAGTCTTACAATCCACATTTGGCGGCAAAAAGTTTGGGGATACCCAACATAAAAACTGTACAATCTTAAGCAGAGGTACGTCATCATCCAGAAGTGGCAAAATAACATTAGAAAGTTTGCAATATGGCTTCACTGCGGTGGACATGGCAATGTACACGTCATCTTCTGCTAAGTATTCAGGCCTAATCAGTACATGGGCTTCTGTTTTGAATCAATTAGCAAACTCTAGGAGTGGCTTATTTCGATGGAATCTGATTGTTAAGAATTCTGCTTTCCGCTGCAACATTTTTGAGTTTCCCCTAAACAAATGGAGTACAGTGTCCTCTACATCCTTAGAAGTGACAGAACTACTTGGGAGGTAACAGGTGAACTGATCTGTGCTTCCTACATCCAAGGCAGATATTAACAACTTAGCCTTCCATTTATCAGAGGCTCCTTCCGCTGTAAACTTAAATTGTTTAAAGAACCTATGAATGTTTCTGTTGTGGTCTCATGGGGGTATTATTTTGATATTAACTTCCTCTTCTCATTTGCGGGGTTTAGGGCTGTACTGAGGAACAAAATGAGACCCAAAAGCAGATTCTCGATGAGAAGCAGGATTAGCAGAAGTTGGGATATCCGTCACTTCAGGGGTAGCATGACCTTTGGTCATAGGTGGTACCACCATTACCTGAGGTAAGTGTTGTTCCAACTCATATGAGTATCTGGTGCTACCGTTTTGGGTGTAGTAGCTTTGACCAGCGTCATTTTCTCCTATGTATGATGCCTCTTCTTGATAGTCATCATTGTCCCAGCAAGAAGACTGAGAAGGATTGGTCAATCGTTGTTCTGCACATTGCAGCCGCTGGGTGGTATCATTCAGTCATTTCGCAAGTTCTTTGTTTTGTAGTCCCAAGATTCGCATTTGACTAAATGTACTATCAAGTTGGTGCATGACAGCGTTTCATTATTAAAGAAGTTCATCTTGGTTTTTGAGCAATGCGTCCAAGGTGACTTTGAGTTCCTCATATCCAGCTGGTGCAGTGTTTCAAGAAGACTCCCCAATAACACAGCTTGGGTAAGGCATGGCTGGTGACTGGATTCTGGAGTGTTAGGTGGTTGATCAATGGGCCCCCTGTAATGAGCACCCCTGTTATTTTTTTGGACAGTATCATTAGAATCCGTCAGGTTATCTGCACAGGCCAAAACAACTGAGCAACAGATGGACAATGTGGGGATCATTGGTCCTTTGGACACATGTGAAAATATACTTAAAACTGGAGCAATTGCCCCAATTGATTCTTTAATTATTTTTATAAATATAGCTACTTTTTGCTGTCTCATCTTTCTTATAATAAAAACAACCTACATTCTCTCAATCTCCCATTTCACTTATATACATCAGCTTCAGGCGATACTGCTTCTCATTGCTTGGGTTATTCTATTCCGCCGATTCTCCTCAAATTTGGCTTGTTATTCTATAATCCTCTGTCGCCCTAATCATAGGCGATTTACTTCATATTTGTCAAACATTGCCTTATATAGAGGTGATCCAATAAAACCCATTATATCCAATAAAGACCCATTATCCCAATATCACCTCATCTTGAGGCACTTGAATAATCGTAACTGATACTACATTTGGAAGATTCCGCCCTGCTGTCCCACAAAAATTATCCAGTCATATCAGAATCTCGACAAGTGTATTGCCCAATAGAAGTGTGCGCCTATTGATGCACCTCAGCTTAGACCCACTTCCTTTAATTAATCATTTTTCCAAACCCCTTAAATTTCTCATGTTGAGACCAATCTCTCCTGTTGGTCAACTTCCCTTACAATAAAACCCCTCATTTAGTACACCATTTTGTATTTATGTTATCTTGGATAATCCTGTGTGCATGCCTCTTTGAGGAGGTCTTGTGCAACATTAACCACTTAATTTTAAGTATACTAAATCTATCTGCCCATGCACCGTTGGGCCGCCCAGATTCCCTCCAACCTAGGGCGACTATTCCTTACCACTCAGTACACTGCGCTGCTTCTGTTTGTTTATTCTCTAAGGAAGACCCTCCTCAATCTAAGTTATTATTGCTCAAGCACCCTCTGCTGTGCTCTAGTAACTTTTGTGCTAACAACGAGTTCCCTGACGTTGGCCCTGTGCACCATGCACTACCACGCTGGGAACAAGAGAGTTATAGACACTCTTCTTACATTAGTTAACCAACCTTTTTCTTTTGTGTGCACAACCTTTTTCTGTGGGACTTTCACAATGCACAAATGGTGTGCACCAGAGATTGGCTTCATCTGTGATACGCCTCACCAATGTTTTCTCTTTTTCCTGAATGTTGGAGCATCTCAGCGTTATTTTTGCTGCCTCCATTTGGAAAGTACCCTCCCTTCTTGCTTATACCCAGTGGATACAGATGCTTTATGTTCAGAAAGTCAAGATTCCTCAACTTTCCGCTGAAAATAATCAAATTAATTTAAATAAATAAAGTTTACTTCGGTACCACATTTGGATGGTGCCAGTAGAATCCTTGAAGGTGGGCCTGGGGGTGATGGCCTTGGATATCATCAGACAATCTGTTGCTGTAAAGGAGATAGTGTTGTTCACATTTAGAAATGTAATTTATAATGAAAATACCATACATACCTCTGAACCATATTTACTCTCTTATAGTTCAGATAAGGAACCCACTTTTGTGTATTAAATTACCCCAGAGAACCCCTTCTTGACCTCTACCATAATCCGTAGCACTTAGAAGAATGAAAAGGAATTACGTTTACAATATAAAAATGTTTATGCCACTGTGGAAGATATGGTGAAATATGTGGCCTCAATAGTAAGAGTGACCAATTGTCCCTCTCCATTTTATGATTTAAAAACATGCCAGGGAGACATGTTAATGTCAGATAAAGTGTTTTTAAGTGAGGTGCTGGCGTTTTCTGCATTAGATAAAGATCATTTGGGTTATTTTCTACTGACTGCTACCCTTTCACCATCTTTAGGGAAAATCAGCACCACTATTTTGGTGGATACTGGAGCCTCTGAAAATTTTATGGACCAAAGCTTAGCCAACTACCTTGATCTGAGTTATGTAACAGGTGGTATGCTTAGAGGAGGGGTTTCCCAAGATATTCTCACCCTAAAGGTACTAGGGTTAGTGGGTTATCAAGTAGGCAAGTATCTTTTGTAAGACCACTTCTAAGCTATCAAAAACTTCTTGTACCCCATTATCTTGGGTGTAGAGTGGTGGTGAAAGTTTGATGTCAGGACTAACTTGAAAGAAAATACCCTATCCCTCACTTTGAAGAATGGTCACAAGCTGGTGGTCCCTTTGTCTAAAGCCAACTTTCATGGCAATTTGCCCCACTGGACCAATATTTACCCTCAAAGTCTTGCCCTGATGCAGAAGCCCTCCGTGGATGTTCCCCTAACTTCCTGTTTGGAGGGGTTAGAACCTTCATATGATGTGGCTTCAGCTAATGCACTACCAGACCACTCAAAGTTTGATTGTTAATTCATGCTCACTGTAGATCTAGTGCATATATCCTCCCCCATTTACCCATTGACTGTCCAGGAGGAAGAGGCTTTAGACGTGTGGGTTGAGGAGCAGTTAGCCAAGGGCATGATTTTTCAGCATACTTTTTCTGTATGCTCCCACTTCTTTTTGTGGAGAAGACCAATGGAACTTTATGCCCTTGCATAGATCATGGGAACCTAAAAATGTTACTGTACCAGACCTCCATCCCATCCCTTTGGATTCTCAGATTGCACACTACGTAAAGAAGGCAAAAGTCTTCTCCAAACTGGATTGCCTCAATGCGGTCAATCAGATCTGGATTAAGAAGGGACAGTAGTAATTAACTGCATTCTGTACCAGAAAAGGATTTTCCAGTTTTGAGTCATGCATTTTGGGCTTAAGAATGCCCCTGCTATCTTTCAACGCCGCATTGATGCAGATTTGGGGGACCTGTTGGGGTATGCGCAGTTGCTTACATGGATGATTTTGGTGTTTTCTCCTGAGCATGAGTCCCAAGCAGTCCACCTTTGGCAAGTGTTGGAGTGGTTAAAGGCATCCAGCCTTACGTTGAAGATCTCTAATTGCGAGTTCTTCAAGTCCCAGGTCACTTTTCTGGGCAGCATCATGTTTGACCAAGGACATATGATAACTCCAGACAAGGAGAAGGCTAATCGTGAATGGCCTACCTCCCTTTCAGTCAAGGAATTGAGGAGTTTTTTGGTGACTTGTACGTTCCACAAGAAGTTCACACCAAACCTGTCTGAGGTGGCGGTGCCCTTGTATAAGGCTAGCGGTGCCAATGTGCTTCAGTGGTCCCCCATTTTGGAGGTTGCTTTCCAAGCAGTAAAGTACACCCTGTTGTCCACGTCCAACCTTTGCCATGTAGATCCTTCAAAAGAGTTCATAGTGTCTACTAATGCCTCCAACTTCATGATAGCCGCTTCCTTGTTACAATTAGGCGAAGATGGTATATAGCATCAGGTGAAATATTTTTTAGAGAAAATGTCATTGCCTGAATTAAACTATGCTGTGTATGACAAAGAGTTACTAGCAGTGGTGAAGGCGTTGACTTATTGACGTCATCACTTGCATGACTCTTCCCTACCTTTCTGTGTACATACAGATCACCGTGCCTTACTGTATGTTGAATTTTGGTCCTCTTTAGATGGCTAGTTCTTCTTCTGTAGTATAATGGAGCTTTGTACATCTATTGTATGATGACAATAGACTAGATGGTGACTATAATTTAAGATATAACTTTCTTGTTAATAGCACTTTAAAGTCGTATTCCCCTGTTGTTACTTGGATGATGGCACGCTGCCCTGATCTTACTGATCCCAAGTAAATCATCGACTTAATACAATTTAAAGTAATAAACACAAAAAGCTTATAAGTTAAACTATAAACTAGTGGTAATAGTTGATTGTTCTTTATTAGCATCAACTTGGAGATAATTTATAGGGTCGATGTTCACCACATCTTACCCATGACGTCTCATTTTCAATGGTACTTGGCCAGAGGAACATGTAAAATGTTCATTTGAGGGTCTACAAATACTTTGACTCAGGGCATCTTGCTTGGCCTCAGGGTCAGTGTAAATAATGTCATCATTCTCAAGATGGTGTTTCAGATGCATCTGCAATTAGCTGAACCAATTCTCTTTCACAAGCAATCAGCAGCACATACCAAGGTGATTTGTATCACTAATTAGTAATTAATTCAATCAAAAACTTGACCAACATTAAAAACTAATTTTGACATAGACAACAAAGACCATGCGCCTGAGTCATTAAGTCAAAACTTAATGTTAAATCTGACCTAACCAACAAAGCCCTCGAGACCATGTCATCATAGTCAAATATTATTAAGTGAAATTGCTAGGCCGCAGATCCTAAGCTTTGCATAAGCTTAGAATATACCTGATCCATAATCACTGATATCTGATATGATCCATAATAAGTTAAACATGTTAACATTATTATGTCCCTATCAAATATCCAATGATTAGGTCCAGTCAATTACTAAACACTTCCCCCACCTTGACTGGATATAAGCGGTGGGTATCCTTCTTCCTGGGTCACGTTGTCTAACTTTTTGCGTTCATCAAAGTATAAACGTTATCTCAATAGTCTTTCCACCTTGGACAGATGAGCCATCCTAAGGCTAAGCAAGTCCATGCAGCGCGCTATGGTCAACTTGGGCGTGTTGCCCATGATTCCTCAAGCTGGGTTGACCAGCTATGCTTCCATGGTACTAGAGAGTTTGGCTTTGTCAGAATCCAGCAAAGGTTGTGCTCAGTGGTGCTATTCGCCACTGGATCCCACAATAGAGTTGTAGAAAATATGAATAAACTACTAATAAAACTAGGGTTTTTATAAGTTTATTAGTAATCCCTGAGGATATTAAAGAAGAATCCCTATTATAAAGTTGATACATCATATTTAACATAATGAAAGTCAAAGTTCGGATTGCTTAGTGCATTCCAAATTAGGAAATATGCGAGAATGACCTATCAGGTCATGTTAAACTTTCATCACTTTGGGGAGCAGCTGAGGGGGCCCAGTGATAGGCAGACAAGAGCTGTGAGGTAAAGTTTTGATAAACTTTACCCAATCACCGGAGGGAAAAATATTGAGCTTGGTTGGGCCCCCTTCATCCCTATAAAAGGGGCGGGTATCCATGGCGCGGCCTGCAAAAATTTTGTGGAGGCTGGAGGAGAAGCCTCAGAGGTTCTGATGAGATTTGGCTGAGGGTTCGAGGCAATACAACTGCCCTAACTCATAGAATTTGGCTGACATATTCTACTAGAGTTAGTACCCAAGTGGATTGGATTCCACTGAGAATTGGCCAGGGTCTTTTGGCCCAATATTTCATTATTATAAAAATCGCTTGGAGGAGAATTGGAAACTTGCAAATGGGCGACATTTCCCCAATTTGGCCTATTTTGCCCCAGGACATTCTTACTTTATAGCGTAAAGGGCAAATATCTGACAGGCTTCACATCCCACTGCAATAACACCAATTGATGAACCCAAACAAGCCCCCATGGCTTCAAGTACATTCAGTCAAACATCCCAATGGGTCGAGTGGGATCACCTTTTGACTTATTCTTTATTTCTTCAGCCTTCTAAAGCCTTTCAGTCCCAAGAAACCCTGATCTGACATCAATTTGCTTTGGATAGGGATCTTCTTACAGACTTCTTGTTTTCCCTTTTTAGCGTCTTCACTTCTAAAAGTCTTGCTTCCTCTTTACATGCGGGCAGTGTGGCTCCGTTGGGTCTTGAGCTCAATTCAATGTCACAGGTTGTGAACGCCTACTTGTCATCCGCACTTGCTACCAGTCCTGAGGTTGCCACATATGATATTTTTGAGGCCAACCATGCACTTATTTTTGCTGGCTCAATTGCTAGGCTTTGGTGCGAACATGCTTTGGTATGTACCAATTTTTACATCTTGTTGGGCCTCAAGGCTCAGATTTCAAAGGATCGGTGCATCCTGGTGTTATACCAAGCCCTTTGCAAAAGCTTGGCAAAGGGGCTTCTCAAGAATTATGTCCCCAGATGGCTCTTTTGGGTGCGTGCGTTTGCTTCCCTCCTTCCTCACTTCCCACCAATACCATACCTAACATGTGCAGGGTATTAGATGAGGCCCATTCGCAAATGTTTCACGCAAAAGAGTTCCTCCCCTCCATTTACCCCTTCCTTGAGAGCCTTCTTGCCAATTAGATCTTTCTTTCTATGGCATTTACTCCTAAGTCAAACCTTTCCCACCTATTCCAAAGTACCTTCCAATGGTCTTTCCCTTTAGTTCAATGGCCTTTCCTAAGCTGACAGGGCCAGCGTGCCTGGTGCCAAGCTTTCTTGGGTTTGGCACATCTCTGACAGGGTCTAGATAGTTGGGACTTGTATGAGATCCGCATCTCTCCAATTCCACTACAGGCTTCTCCAGTTCAATTGCACTCTCCTCCCCCTACCAAAGAAGGGGTACCTAGTTCTAATGCCAGCAAGGCATCAAATCTATGAATTAAACTCTAAGGCTTTCAATTATCTTTTTCTTTTCATTATTATTATTATCATATATTATATTTACTATATCCAATTTTTTACTTTTTTATTTTTTTTCTTTTTTCTCTCATTTTTCTTTTTGTATAATTATTCTTTATGATATGGACAAAGGAACTTATCATGTACTCAATTCACAACCCAGCCGCCTTGATCCTTAATGGTATATATGTCTTCAGACGATTTCTCCAATATAATAAATGGACCTTTCCAAAGCGAGGCTAGCTTGTGCGCACAGCCTGCGCTATGAGGTTCACAATATACTACTAAATCTCCTTCCTTGAACTTAGTCACCATAGCTCATTTAGCATCGTCATAGCTTTTCTGAATAATTTTTGACTAATCATGTTTTGATAAGCTTCAGATTGC